>VWZG01011231.1:431839-445284 GCA_013396735.1 Grallaria varia | reverse complement strand
AGTATGAAATCCTTCTATGTAAATACAGCCTGTGTAGTGAGGAATTTTGAGTTACCTGTGACTATTAAAGCAAGGAGCTGGGTGATAAATTTGCTAAGATAGGGGCTTCTTTCTCTTTGTATAGTTGATTTTGTAAATTCTGGAAGTGACAGCATATACAACTACTATTCATTTAGGGAAATCAACTAAAATACCAAAGTGGTATATAAAATGAATTTTGTATATATAACTTTGAATTTTCTCCTAAATGCATATTAAAATTCTGAAGTGGTGTATTTTTTCTTTTTTGAAAGTGAGTCCTGTGTGTCAATTTTACATAATTCCATTGACTGAAGCCAAACATGATGTTTTCATACCGTGGATGGGAATGCTTTCATGGGGGGCAAGGGTGTGATAACATGGGTTTTGGTGAAAGGATGGTATTGACCCTCTGAAAAATTCAAGGTTCACTCACTGCAAGATGTTAGTTCGGCAGTTCTGTTGTTTATTTTTTATACTAGTATTTTTGCAAGTGCTGATTTCATAAAGAAATGTTCTAAATATCTCTGTTACGAGTAGTTAGTGTAAGGTTTTATGGCAGATTAATGTGGATTAATCTTCTTGACATAGGTAGGAATAGAAATAAGGCTTTAAAAAGTTGTGCTGTTGAGGACTACGTGTCAGAAGATGACCTATTAGTAGTATAATAGCAGTTTGTACTTCTTATTTTGTTCTTTTTAATCTCTTTGCCTCATGCTAAAATGGATATTCAAAAGTAATTTTTCTTTGTGGTCTGTGATGAAATTAAAATCATTGTGGTGGGTTTCGTTTGTTATTTTAACTTAGATGGCAACAATATTCACATCTATGTATTTGTGATTTTCAGTATTGTTATACAATCTCAAACTTTCTTTGATTCTTTAAACAGCAGTTTGCACGGATGGGGAAAGGAGTTAAGTGAATTTTGTGCTTGGATCTTGCATTCTTCTTGAATCTTATTCGCTATGCTCTTCAAAGATCTGAGTTTAGTTTCCTTACCTCTGAAACGCTCAGTACAATTACCTAATTTAGTTTAAAGGTTTCTTTGTTTTGCATGATTTGACTAGCTGAACTGCTGTGCTTGAGATAAGACTAATTAAATATTCAAGATGCTTGGAAAATTGTTTATACTTACTGAAATTCACCTGTGACAAAATAGCTGAGTTATGAAAAGCTTTGCTCTTGGAGCAAGATGCCAGTCCTTTTTGGCTTAGCACCCTCTAAAAGAAGATGCACATAAAACCAAAGCCAAGCACCCAAATGCGCAAATTGAATAGCGTCAGCTCTGCTGAATAAATGTAAGTTAAACAACTATTTATGTCTGTGTAATTCAGCAGATGCTTGTGTCACATAGCAGTGCTAGTCTAAGAGCACACATTGGCTTCCTTGGGAGGCTTATATTTAATTGCTTTACTGGACAACCATCATCTTCAGATAACCTCTTGAAGTAAATCACAATTACCAGGCAGTTACTGCTTTTGATTTTGTAATTTAACCATTCTGTGTCCAAGTACATCATGTGTCTTTTGCTGCATATCTAGTTTTAAAGTTACATACTGAGAGCCATAGGTAGTTCAAGTTTGGTGAAGTATAAAGGTGTTCTAGGCTGCTTAAGAACTAATTAGGGAAAATAGCCATGTGTATCTAGTAAGATGATTACTCACATGATAAGAGAGATCTTTGACTAAAAGCTTGGAAAGTGTGTAAGGGAGTGAGTTAGAAGAAGTTTGCTCTACAATTGTGATTTCATGGGGAACTTGAAGAAAATTCTGTTTAGGAACCTGTGATTCAGACTTTTGAACACTAATTTATGCAAATAAGACAAGTTTAGAATTATGATACAGGCCAATGTAAGAGATCCACATTTATTTATTATTCTGAAGCAAAACTGTTGGAACTTTAAAAGTGCAATGGTAAAGTCTTGTGATTGACAGTGAAGGTATTCATGAAATGTAAATTATGTTTCAAAATTAAGACAGAACTGTTCATGAAGCACAAATACAGTAACTGGATATCCACTCTATTGAGTTGTGCTTTTTTAAAGCCTGATTTAGTAGGAACCAGAAGTTTGAGTAATCACACTTGCGTTCTTCCATTCAGTATTTGCTGTTGTAAGTAACTTTCTAAAGCTGAAGACAACTCAGATTTGAGATATTCCAGAACTGTAAAGTTCCTGCACATGCTGGGAAGAGCATTCATTTGGTACTGAGGTTGCTCCAGCTGTTTCATTACAAATTAATGCCTGTCATATTGAGGAAAAAAAAAAATGCTACTGAATTATCTTAATTAGCCTGATAATGAACAGATTTAGTCTATGCTTCTACTTCTGCCTCTTCAGTTGGGTTGTCTAGATTGCAGACAGGGGCTCCCAGGTAAGGCTGGCTGGGTGGATAGCCGCAAGCAGTAAAAACTGCCGTCATCACTGAGTAAGCTAGTGCCGCTAGTAATTGTGAACTTTGCAACGTTTTACCCTTGTCAGTATTATGTTAGAAAAATAGAACATTATAGAGAAAGAATGTTTGTTTCAACTTACACTGAATGACTGTGTTAGTGTATTGTATTTATAGTAGAAAGCAATGTAGTTTGAATAACAGTTTCCTTAACTTCTCTGTCTTGTTTCTCAGTTTTGTCTGGCTAAATTTTTCCTTGATTACATCTGATTAGAAATGCATCCTTATATTGAAAAGGACAAGATGTGGTCCTTCTCATGGTCCTACCTAATCTTGGTATTAGGCATGATGCAATTTTAAAGGAACTCTTGCTGATCCACTAGGCGCAGCTTTGTTGCTTGCTATGTACCCTTTAGAGCTTAGAGCATTCAGTAGAATACATAAAGATTCTGATGTTGAAAAGTAAGTAAACTTTAATGGCTCTGTGTGTGCATACACATGCATAAACTTTATCATACTGTTATGTGTGTGGACACACGTGCAGTGCCATATGATAAAATGCTAAAGATTTGATTTTTATGTCTTACAGTTGTGCTGTCTGAAAAGGTAATAGCCTCGGATTACTTTATTATGCAGTATTGAGGTGCCCTGTAAAATATATTCCCTGACTGTTCTTGATTCTGTTGTAGTGTCCACAAGAGAGTTAAAAACATTTATTTTTATAAGGAGGGGTAGTAGCTACTTTACTTCCTCATTTCCATTTTAGCAGTGACCTGGATTAGTCTTAAGGGTGCTGTGGAAATACTTTTGAAGTTGGGAAAGTACCTATAAAAAATTAAAGATAATATTCAGAAGATGCTTTGAAATTTTTTTCATTTGAAAGATCATTTTGTAGGCTTTTTGAGACGTGAAGTCTTGAGGGATGAAGGGGACTGGGTGGTAAAAGAAACAAAAAGAAAAAAGAAAAGGTGTGAAAAGCAAAAATCTTTTTAGCTACATCAAATGCCCATCTTACAAATAATTTAAGAAGAAAGGATTATCTTGTATGTTTTCAATATAAACCCTCTTCTGATTTTTGCAGCCCACTTTAAAGTAATTCATTAATTGATATTTGTCATGTTTTAAGGATTACAATGAAGATGTAATTCTCTGCCCTAAATTGTGTTTTGCAGAACAAATGGATGTCCCCAAAATGAAAACTGATCATTTCCTATGAAGACAAGTCTTTTTTTTTAAATAGGAGTGTCAGAATTGAGCTAAACTCAATATTTCTATTTGTATAGACTTTACTTGTAGTTTCAACTAGATATAATAATTTAATATGTGTGTGTATTTAACTATTAAAGCTATAAGTTAATTTAAATGTTATTGAAGTAGACTAAATATATTTAATAATAATACTTTAGTTTGAAATGCTGGACAGAAATATTGTTCAGCAGTTCTCATTGTGTCCAGAGATGGCTTCATTTCAGTGGTGGGTTAAACAACTGTGCTTAAGCTGCTCTCAGTTCAGATTGGCATGTAAATATACCGCTTTACTTAGATTTCAAGCTGTTGCACTTATCTGAAAAGAGGAAGTATCATCTTTAAAAACCACAAAATAGAGGAAAAAAAATCTCTTACTGTCTCTTTCTTTTTAGAGAGGATCTGACGAACTTCTTTCAGGCAGTGTACTCAATAGCCCGAACTCTAACATGAGCAGCATGGTAGTTACTGGTAAGTGATGCCCTTTCAAAGGAGAAATCTATAATTTATACTTGGACTCATTTCCTTTTTACAAGGGGAGAACACTGAAACAAGAATCTGTTGTGCTATAGAGGGATAAACTGTTGGCATGTATTAGACTGTAGTGACCTTGTATATACTCACAACCCTTGGGTATCTGAGAAGAATAATCCTATAAAACAATAGCCAGCTTTCACATGTCTGCACATTAAATTGTTGATGGGATGAAAAATTACACTTGTCTTGTATAGCTGCCTTTAAAGTAAGCAGTCGCAGCTACTAAGCAAAGGTAGACAGCTTATCTCCTCTGTGACATCAACTTTTTCACACTTAGACATGTGCAAGTCTGGACATTACAGAGAAGAATATTGTGCCAGTTTCATAATACAGTGTAGATTCAGGAGAACAGTTTTCCTCTGTTCTGGTTGACTGCTAAAGTAGGAAGCTTCACTTAGCTCCTACAGTTTGAGATTGCAGCAGTAGAATCTCAGTGCAAAGTGACCGTGCTTGTTCTTTAATCAGTTTTCTGGTGATGATAGATAGAAAGGTTTTTCATTAATTTGTACTTAGTAAAATATTTGCCTTCTTTCGCAGTTGATGTTTCTGTATGTTGAATGTTCATTGCGTTTCCTTCGAAAGCTCATTTTAGAGGTCTTTTTTTTTTCTTTTTCATCTTGCCATTTGATTTTTGTGTGTTTTTTTTCCTTAGAGATGCGGAGGAATTGATTCATGGCATCAGGAGGTTGCTGGAGTTTCCAATTAGTTGCCTGATTCACTGCTTTACTATTTCTGATTTTCTGTATTTTTGTACTGAGCACTATAATCACTGATTTTTTAGTAGCAAACTTTCCATTTAATCTATTAGTAAGAGTTTGGGATTCAGGGTGCAATTTCCTGTTACATGAAGGGTGCTGTGGTGGCAGCTGTTGCCAGAATGGGTAGTTCTCTGCTTTCTCATCTTACATCCCTAGCACAAGCAGAAAGTAAAAACAAACTCCACATGTTTCTGTTACACTCTCTTCTGTTGGAGTGCTTGTACACTTGCAGAATAAATTAATCCAGCATTTAACTATATTAAAATAATATTTCCCCTTGGAGCAGCTTACTGATCAGTCATGTGATTGCAGCATTGCTAGACACAGTGCAGTGCTGGGTGGGGGAGTGTGGCAGCAGAAGAGAACCACTTCCACTGGCAGTTCTGTAACCTGAGGTGAAGAGGTGATGATACTTTGAAATAGATCAGAAATGCAGGGTAGTGCATTCATAGCCATTTCGGAACACCAAAACATTTGCTTTTCTTAATTTCTTCTGGTTTTGGAAGTGGTCCCTCTTGTTTTCATTTTCTTGATGTCCTCTGCAGTCCTGAATATTAATTAGTGCTTCAGCAATTTTCTTTACTTAAATGAGAAGCTAGAATGAAAAGAAGTTCAAGTTGTGTGTGAGAGTTTGGATTTGAGTAGTGGGAGGAGGTGGGAGACCACTGTTACCAGGACAAAATCCTATATGTTACCAAATTTTCCATGTATATTTGCAGAGAAACTTTTAGGTCAGGAAAACTGAATGCAAGTTAATTTATGAAAGTCAAAAAAAGATAAAGGGAAAAGAATTGCAATAAGAATTCTTACAATTTTGAGTTTTTGGAAGTAAATGTACAGAAGCTTGTCTAAGCAGCCTTTACATAGAAATTCTTCTCTCTGTGAAAAGTTCTTAAAATACAGAAGGCTGTTTTGATCCCATTAGATTGACTTGGGAGTTTGAGGTATTTAACAAATACAGATGTTTGTTCCCATCGTGTTTTTATTTCCACCCATTTTAAGATGATACAGGGTTTGGGTTTTATTCTTGGGAGTTTCTTTGTTGTATGGGTTTTTTTGAGATGGTTGTTTTTCGGGGGTTTTTTTGTGTATGTTCCTTGTTCTGTGTGTGTGTTTGTGCTGGTTTTGTTGTTTGTTCTTTATTTTTGCATTCAGAACTAAAAGTGACTTCTCAAGAAACAATCTCATTAGCAAGCAACAGTGGTTGGAGTAGTGGCCTGATTCCTGTAGTATCAGTGGCCTGTTATAAAAGGTTTCGTATAAGTTGTGAATATATAAAGGAGGTTGTTGGAAAAATAACCCCAAACAAACAAAACTGCACAGTCTGAATGCAGTGCTATAATTGAAGTCATTCTCCATAGAAAACAGGGAAAATGGAGGTAGTTTGTTTGCAGATTTTTTTTAAAAAACTGTTTCTTGGTATTGTATTCAAATTTTATTTCTGCCTGCCTTTTTTAAATAGCATAAAAAACCCCTGTAGTGTAGGATACATCCACAGTTCAGTATTATTTCTGAATATATCCTTATATAGCTGTCTTGCTTGTTGTGGACCTGGAAGTACTTTTTCCAGACTTGCCGAGTTTACAAGGTCAGATTGTAAACTCGGAAATAATTAGATCTGAAATGGAAACCCATGTGTTAGTTCTTCTGTAACCACCTCCTGAAACCCAGTGAGTTCAAGTGTTCTTTATGTCTGAATGTCCTCCTTTTGCTTCAGTTCTGTTATTACTTTTCTCTTTAGAAGAATTTAAAACTTTTGTGAACAGAGTTTAATTTGCTGTAGCAAAGGCACAGTAGTGATGAATCTTTCTCAGATTTTCTAGGCCTTAAGAGTATTTGTGATAATTTATTAAGTTCTGTGTAAATGAGTCGTATTGTAGAAATTAGCCTATTCTGTAACTCTTAAAACTAATACTTGTTCTTGCCCTTTCATTCTTAGAGTTGGCAAGTGTCATGATTTTATGAGACCTGGCCATTTATTTCTGGCATATGTAGAAACCTATTCTGGTTTTGACCTTGATATTTCTGATATCTGATCCCATGATATTTTTCCAAGCAGATACCAAGATCAATAGAAGAAAGAGGTGGTTTGTCTTTGTAATCCTCTGAGCCCCATTGGTAACAAGTATACACATTTAAAAAATCTTGTTACTAGCAGTGCCCTAGCAGGCCTGAACTTAGAGCAAAACCTTGTCAATCACAGCCTCATTTCTTTCTAAATCTCTGAAATAGAAATGTTAACTTAGACCAAAATGCCTAAGTTATAAAAAAACCCTACCTTTTCATGGATTTGGGTGTCTTAGGTAGAACCGAGGGCTGTGTCATTATGAGTAAGACTGAAGATGAGTTTTTAAAAATCAGCTCCCTACTCTTTTATCGTGGTAACAGTTCCATTATTGTTTTTTTGTATTCAATTGCCATTCAGTCAGAATGCTGTAGTACTTTAATGCTTTTATGAATACTCTGGCTCTAATTTTCTCTTGGTCATGGAAAGGCATGAAAGAGGAGTGGTTTCTCAGCTCAATACGGAGTATTACATATGAATCCTATCCTATTTTTTTGTGAAAGAAATTTGTGAAATTGGTGGACAAACGTTTGATTTGCGTTCTTATTGATTATTTGAATCACTTGTAATTCTATACACAATATGTAATTAAGGAAAAGCTTAGCATGTTGCACATGGCTCCACATAGAAGGCCTGATCCTTGGGCATTTCCTAAGCAGTTGCATCCACCTTCAAGACTATATAGGTGAGAGGAAAGTTGGCAGTGTGTTATAATAACATTTACTGCAAGTTAATCTATTATCTTGGGTACTTTCTGTGTCTTTTGTAAAAGAGCAGCGTTAAAAGTTAGACTTGCATGAAGATGACTCCTGTGTGAGTTCAGAACCGTTGTATCTCTTGTTCTGAACATAATTTGATTACTGTCATTGTGGAATTTCATTTCCATTAAGCACTTATATTTAAATATAGAAGACTTCCCCCCCCGCCCCCCCCCCCACTAGTTTGAACGGTATGGCAGAACAGCAGTCTGTAAACACTGAGGGAAGGATCCCATCTTCTAGACTGGAATTTGGAGGAAGGGAGGAGTGTGTAAAGTTCCAAGTCGGCAAATATCTAAGCTTTTCTAAGAAGTTCTTTTTTTTGTTAGATGCATGACTTTCTGACCTTCTTGATACCAGCTGACACCAATATGATGAAGTTGTATTGTCAGAACCACAGGCCATCTACTACTGCTTGAACTACTACTAGTGCTTTCCTTTAGCTTTTCTGAAAAATAATTTTCAAGGGTTTTTCTGATTTTTCTCTCAAAATCTTGCTTGATTCTGATCTCTTTGTAGAGCATAACCTTCTCATAAAGGTCTGTGAATTAATTTTTTTTTCATGTTGGTGCACAGTGACTAGACAGGCTGTTTAGGTAATCTAAAATGATTTGGTAACAGGATTCTGAGAAACCAGAGCTGAAACCAGGATATTTAATAAATATTTTTGACAGGATGTTTTTGAAGACATTAGTAATGTACACTTTAAATGATTTTACATAACTTTTTACTTTTCAGTACTGTATGTTCAGTGAACATAACTGCACTTTTTCATTCTGCAGCTTTTAAATCGAAGAAAAAAGTCCCTTTTCTGTAAGAGCTAGAAAAAGTGTTTCCTCTGTAAGGCGTTACTGTTACACCAGACTACTTCTGAGTCTTTTGCTGCTCAGATGTAATAGCGCTTAATGTAAGTTTTAGGAACCTGTATGAAGATGCTCATGCTGTAAACTGTAAATGTAACATTTTTAGGGGATATAGATAAAAAGTGAAAGATGCTGATGAAAGTTCTATGAAAATTGGCTTGTTAAAGACAAGGGATTGAAGCAGAAGAATTGGCAGGTTTTCTTGTTATAGCTGCCACCAATTTTTTTGTTCACATTTGGGTGTTTAAGGTAAACCTTAATGGAAACATTCCAAAAATCCTTTTGCAGCTGAGCTCACCAAACTCTTGGAGCTTTAAATGATACTATTAATCTTGATCTTGTATTTACTTAATTATCAGGGAATGTTGGCTGTGATTTTGGTAGGTAATTCATTGTATTAACACAATACTGAGCACTGAGGCATACAAGCGAATAATAGTTCAAGGGCTGTGTTTAACTTGGGGAATAGACATAGATGTGCCATTTTTTGATAGCACATTAAGTAAAATTGGTTATTAGTTAACATAAATTATGCCTAAACATACGTAATTTACTTCCGAAGTTTGCGAATTGATTATGGTCAATAATAGTTGGAAAGATTTGAAGAAGTACAGCATATATGAGTGGAAAGTATAAAAATTTAGTATCTGTAGCAAAATGTAAATTATACTATGTGCATGGGCATGAGCTGCATTTCAGTTCTCTGAATGTCTGAACAATATAATCTTTTTGTGAATTAAGAAACTTAAAAATTATCAGGATGGGAGGAATAATTATTATTAATTATTATTAATTTAGATAATTTTTGTCTGCATCACTATGCCACGGTCATTCATTGTCGTTCCACTTCAGTTGGATTTTACTCTAGCTGTACTATTTTTATATATTTTTAAGGGCTAAATTGAAATGCACTAGGCCACCTGTGGTGATGGGATGTCAGCCACAGTGACAAGATGCTGTTAGGCTTAGGGTTAGGGTCGAGAGAAAAAAAGACCCTAGAGCCCTAGGGACACTGAGGCTGGAAAATGCATGCCAAGAGCATCATGGCAGGGCCGCAACATTGCTGCCCTTTCCACTTTCTAATCTGGGCCACCTGTGGGAATGGAACATCGGCCACAGATGCTGTTAGACAAGGTGCTGTTAGGGTTAGGCTTGGGGTTAGATTTAGTGTTGTTGTTGGTTGTTGTGCAACAACTGATTAAACACTGTATCATATTGTAAATGTGTTACCATAGTTGCTTAGAAAATAGGCTGTTCAGTGGATTTTGAAACAGAGGTGCAGCCGTTGTGCAGATGTGCCGGTTAAAAGCTGTATAGTTACATTTTAAAAATTATTTCATGTTCTTTACTTATTTAAGCTCAAGTTCCAGTTAAGCAATATTCTTTGTATTATGAGGTAGTTTTAGTATTGATTAGTAAGGATTTTCATTTGCACATGGCCCATGTCCATGGTAAACATCAAAAAACCCCCACCAGCCAAACAAGCCTAATTAACACTGAACATGTAATCTTTAAGATTAACAAATGCAGACTTCAGACAACTTCGTATTCTATGTGTCTCTCCCTTATTTTTGTTCTTTCAAGCATCTTAAATTCCAGATTTTATCTTTAAGTTGAGCTTTTGAAGATTTGTGTACAAAAGTCCTGGTTTTTTTTGTTTTGGAAACCTCTTGGCTCTTGTGGAGGTTTGTCACTGGATCAGACAACAGGTCTCCTCTTCCTGCATTCTGTCAGTTACATCAAGGCCAGGTACATATATTTAAGGGAAGAACCTTCCAGAAATAATTCTCTCAATGTGTGTATGTACAGTTTTCGTAGCTGGTTGGTTGAGGCAGATGATTGTGTTCAGTAGACAGGGCAAGATTTAGTATTTTTTTTCTGGTCATAATCCACAGCTGTGAACTAGATATCTCCATAATTCCATTGCCTTTCTCTTAGTCACTTATTTACTGTCTGAGTATGTGTCCTATGTTGTCTACTTGCTGATAACATTAAATTTCATCTATTTAGTCAAGATGAAACAAGAAGTATTTTCTACATTAGCAACAGCAATGAATACTACTGTTAGTAAGCTTCTTGTCTGTAGTATATACAAACTGATTGTATTACAGGATCAAGTAAGTGTTCTAGGAAGGCCTACACATTTTTTTGCTCTGTTTTTGTTTGGTTTTTTGGGGGGGGGAAGGGGAGGGTGTTGTTTTTTGGGTTGGATGGTTGCCTTTTTTTGGGGTGAGGGGGAGTGTGTGTTTTTTGTTGGTTTTGGGGTTTTTTGTGGTTGGTATGTATATACTGACAGTTGTAAAACAGAGATTGATTTCTGCAGAAAGGATGTTTATCAATTATTTTACTGCATTAGATATGCAGGTATTTTTAACCAGTGTCTTGTGATAATTTATATGATTTTTTCCCCTTCTTTTCAGAAAATGGTAGTTGAAAGCAACTCTTTGTCAAAATCTTTGCCTATAGCCACGTAGTTACATTTCTCCTAACATACGTTAGGAGATGGTGTGCTTATGAAAGAATTTTTTTTGTACGGGGAAAATTACACAGCTGAAATAAAGGTCTTGAAACTCTTGGGTCATATTTATGTATTCCTCAAAAAAATGAAAAGTGTGCAGGGAAAAACTCCTCTAGGATGAAATTTTATTAAAATATGTTTTCAAAAATAGTTGTCATCAGGAAGTAAACTGTTCAGTCTTTGCTAGCAGTTATGCTGAACTTGAAGATCAGTTTTTCTGCAAAAACTGCTTGGGAGCATTGAATCTTCATAGCTTGGATGATTGATTGACTTGGACTTACAATATACCTTGTGTATATTGCAGATCATTCTGTTGCTTTTTTATATAGGTTCCTATTTCTGTGTTTAATAAACTAGGAGTGTCTAACTGAAAATGCCAGGACCCAAGTTGCTCAGATTGTGGCCATTTAGAGGCTTTGTCAGCTCGTAAGCATTCAATTTCAACAAGCTGATAAATACTGACTTGAAAGAACTGTGTGGAACAGGGATGGGGCTTATGTATCAATTATATTTAAACTGTAGTATTCTATTTAGATGGGATAATAAAGCTTAGAAGTACCATGAGTAGAGATAAGATTTTGTTTAGTAGTAGACAACTGATGTCACATGAAAACTGAATTTTTCCTCTCCTTGGTGGAGAGCTGAACAGGACTTACATCAGTGTAGTGGTTGTTACAGAACATGAGGATTTTTGGTAGTCTGAACTGAATATAAACAGGTATTTGAAAGGCATGTAGATGTGATGCTGGGATATGGAACAGTATAACTTGGCAGTGCAGCATTAATTGGTGGACTTGGGCATCTTAAAGATCTTCTTCAACCTAAATGTTTCTGTGATTCAGGGTTAGGGTTCTGATTTTTTTTTTTTTTTTAACTATGTATTTAAGGCTGTAACTTGATTAGTAAATGAACTAACACAAACACTGTATTTTAGCCATTCTCACAGTGATTTTTTTAAAACTTCTTTCCCCCAAATATTATAGCACGGTCCTTTTCAGTGCATCTTTATATTTGTTGAAGTGTTAGCAGCAAGATGTTTGAATTGCATCAGGATATCCAAGCCTGGTGAAAGCGGAACTGTGATGAAATAGCTGCTTGCCAATAAGCTTCCAGTTTAAGAGCCGTTTCTCAGCATTAGTTATTAGTCAGCTTGTGAGGTTTTCCCCTTCAACATTCCTTGACCTCCCCATAGGTTTCAGCAATTTTGATTTAACTGCTCTATATGGAAGGATCTTTCAGGCTGCTTGCTTAGCCATTGACTCCATTTCTACCAAAAGACCATGATACTCCTCTGGTATCATGTTTCTTTGACTTACCTTTTAACCTTTATGGACAATGATTATGCCAATACAACTTGTTAGAGAATGAAATTGTTGTTTTAACAGTAGTCGAATTCACCTTTCAGTGGCTCTGAACAAGTTGTGTTCCCATGTAAACGTGGTTTTCTCTTCCCAAGGGCAGTTTAATGATGTGTCTTCAGCTGAGAGGTACCACTTAGAATGATAAATAGGAGACCACAGTTAAGGAGAAAGGTTTCATACAGTGCCAGAAACTCACTAAGTCTTCAAAAAGCTAAATTTAATTTGTTCTGTGAATGTTTTGAAAAATTCACTTGTGTATGTGCACGTGTATTTGGTATACAGCACTCACTTTATTACTGCCATTAGTGAAACAATGAATCAGTGTTAGGCTATGCTGAATGAATAATCAAAAGTAGAAGAAGTATATACTCTCTGCTTTCAACAACTGATGGGTTCATTTCTTCCATCTTGCAAAGCCCACTGTTAAATATTTTGGCATAAATTTTACTTTAAGAAGATGGGCTTCCTTTTTTTGTGAATGTTAGGAGTTCACCTTTCATTGTACAAGAAATGCTCCTGCCAAAAAGTAATAAACAGCCTTTGTCATGTTATTTGCCCTACTGCTAAAAACTTTCTTTGGGCAATTACGTAGCACTGAGAATGCTTGTTGCCAGTCCCCCCATCCTTTTCCTCCCACACCACATTTTTCTCATTGCCATACATTCTTTGGTGCCTTATGTATTACTCTAATGATCTATTTTTCCACATAAACGTTTTTGTGCAGATAGTTGTCACCATAGCTTTTCTTTAAGGTAAGTAAAAGAAGTTTAAATAATAGTTTAGAAGTTGTTTAAGACAGTGTAAAAGATAAAATTCTGTGAGAGATTTGTATACATGAGTTAAATGAAAACTGTTATCTGCTCTTTAAGAAAAAAAAATATCTTGTTGTACTAAATAAATGTTTTAAACCTACTGCAACAAAAGTTGAAAAA
>VWZG01011231.1:319711-430995 GCA_013396735.1 Grallaria varia | reverse complement strand
AATAACTTTTTAAATTTAGATAAATCTAAATATATTCTACATTTTCTGTATCCAAAAGTAGAAAAAAGGAAGTCTTAGCACTTGCTTTGCTCATATCTAAATGTGTGCTAATTTCCAGCATTCATTCATTAATGTCCATGTATCTTATGGCACTGTTGTTCTTTAGCTCTTGACTCTCTGATGTTTACTCCGCTGGCATGTTTTTAACCAAAGTAACTAACTTTTTTCTGGCCTTCTTTCAAAAGGAAACCTTCTATCCAACTGGCTAGCTGTGTATTAGATATGTTGAGGGAAAAGTAGCTCAAGGTGGTATTTTGCTGGAATTCTGTGCAAAAATTCTGGACAGTATTCCAAATATTGTGTTTCTTGTGCTTTATACACTGGTGTTAATGCTTCCCTGATTCTTCTAGGAAAAATCTTGTCTGGCTCTTCCCCCACCCCCAATCTGTATTGGCAGCATCATGTTTATTAGTTGTTTTTCCCTTTTCTGAGTGAGCCTAGTAGTTCTTAATGGACATTTTTCTACTTTGTCCTTAAACTGTGGATTTCACCAGACTTCTGTGATGTCAGTCGTCTGGATCACCCGTTTGTTCACTGTGATATTTCCCAGCATTAATAGTGGATTCCTGTCTTGCTTTGATACTTTTCTATTTTTTGTACCCATTTTCTTGTTGCAACCGTTCTTAAAATCTTTAGCATCTCTTCTATCAACTATTGACCACCATTTTTCTTCTTTCAAAAAAATTCTGGGTAACCACTAATTGGTTTTTTTATATACTTTAGAGTTCTTACATGAGCCCTTCTGAGTCATGATTAATATTCTTATGTGGTATTGTATGAGTTGCTTCAGTGAAAGTGAAGGGTTTGCTGTGGTTTTTGTCTTACTTGGAAAATGAGTTATCAGAGAGGGTTGTTAAGCCTTGCACAATCCACCTTTCATGAAACTAGCATTTATCTCTACAGACTTTGTTCTGAACCCTTGAATTTTGTTTAGACCAAACAAAGAGATGGCTAACTTAAAATTTCATGGTGATAATTAAAAGCATTTTTTATTAAAGAACCAAGAATACGAGTAAACTTTTCAAATACAGTCTGAATATGTCTTTCAGCTAATGGTAATGACAACAAGAAATTCAAAGGTGATGATAAAATGGATGGGGCTCCTTCTCGTGTTCTTCATATCAGGAAATTGCCTGGGGAAGTGACAGAAACAGAAGTTATTGCTTTAGGTTTACCCTTTGGTAAAGTAACGAACATCCTGATGCTGAAAGGGAAAAATCAGGTAATTTGTTGCTTTCCATTTTTAATTATGCTCTCTCTCTGATTTCAAAATATATGACGTATCTCAATAGCATTTTAACAATATAACAGTAACCATTAAAGAAAAACCCTTTTGTTCTGATCAATTTTTTAATGAACTTACACCACCTTTTAGTAAATTTTGGGGGAAACAGGGTAGTTAACAGCTATGTAAAACAAAAAGTTAGCTGTAAGATAAGTATTTATTCCTACAGATGAATTTTTTGAGATCAAGTAGCTTGGTAAATAACATTGGTATGTAGAGAATAACATTTTCTAAAGACTGATATTTGTTAAAATGTGTTATCAAACGCTGTAAGTGGTTTTTTTATATGCTGCTAGTATGAAGATCTTCTGCTTTGTAAATACTGAAAGTTAACTGTTCTAATTACAGGCATTTTTGGAACTTGCTACAGAAGAAGCAGCTATCACTATGGTTAATTACTACTCTGCTGTGACACCTCATCTTCGTAACCAACCTATTTATATCCAGTATTCCAATCATAAAGAACTAAAGACTGATAACACACTTAACCAGGTATATTTACTGTTCAGTAGTATTACAAGTGCAGACAGTAGAGGATAAGGCATGGCATGTGTTCTTGGCTCATGTGGCATATGTTTAAATCATTTGGTTGTGTTCCCATTCTAACACTGCTGTAGTCTTATCTATGATCATTCCATTTTGTGACACTGAAGGGGTTGTGCATTCTGTGTGATGTTTCCATCATGATGAATTTTCTTAATGTTTCCTTAAAGTAAAAAGAAAAATATTCTGAAATGGGTTTTACCTTTAAATAACTTTAAAGTTATTGTCTTAGTTTAGAGACTGTAGGATAATAAAATTAACTTTCTAATTCTGACCCCTGAGATATCAATGCCAATTTGAATTTCCCTAGTGGTAATAGTTAATGCCAATGCCTACATTCCAGTGCTTTGAAGGATCACTCCAGTAGCACTGGTAACCACAGCTTATGTGATTTGCTGCTCCTGGAGAAGAATAGTGTAATGATTGCTCTAGAGGCAGCGGTACTTGATAACAAAAAACTATTTTGCTCTTGCCTCTACAGGACCTATGTCATAATAAATGTAGATATATATGTCTGTTTTTATTAGAACAGAAGAACTAGCAAAAGTAACGTAGTGACCGTTTTGTACAAACTATAGAGGAATGGAAGAAGAGACTCAACTTACCACTAGTCAGAGCGTTAATTTAATATTAATTTTTAATGCCTTTTTGATAATACCAAAACAGTGGAAGTGCCAAGTTACAGTTTCTGTTAACTGTGTCCTCTCCTAGGACACGTAAATAGTAAGGTTATAGCTGTTTCCTTTGAAAACAATTTCAGGATAATTTGTTGAAAGACCTTTTGGTTCAGATCAAGTCGAGTGTTGATTTCCTGTTGATATTTCTAAACATTCCTGTTCCTTAGAATCTTTTGATTATCTGCTAAAAGTGCTTTTTAAAAATTGAGATTCCTCACCCTGGCAAATGTCAGTTACTAAGAAAAACTAATACTCTCACTTACTTTTGAAAAAGTAGAGTAGAGGATGAATTCTGTCTGCGTGTACAGTGGATGAACATACTCCCTAAGCAATGTTTTCTTACATTGTCCTCTAATTTCTCTCCTGATACTGGTTTCATACTTCACATATTTACCTTTCCAAACTATAGGATGTGCTGACTTTTCACCAGCTTTTATGCCACTATACGTATTAATACCCTATCTTAGCATATATTCCAAGTCTTTTGGAACTTAAAATCAAGTTTAATATAGAACTAAATAATATAAGTAGGTATTTGTCCGTAGGTATTCTAGTATCTCACGAGGCATTCTGTAAAACATAAGATGGTTGGATATTCTTTTTGTGCAAGATAAAATAAAGGTGGTACAGGTATTACTTGTAGTCTGGTGTTCATTTGGATACTCAAAACTTATGTTTTGTAATCTGTATTTGAAAGCTTTGTCATCAACCCAAATTCATTTTGAAATAGTCTTTTTCTGGATGTTCATGCAGGAAGATGTGAAGAAGTCAGAATGTGTATGTGTAACTGGAAAGCTAGGATAAAAAAAAAATTGGAGAAAGGTGCAAGTATCTCAGTTATAAAGAAGATAGACAAAACCCCCTATTTATTGAAGAGGTACTTTACACAGCTAGGTGTTGCCTGGAAAGGTTCCATTAAGCTGTGCTATTCTGAACTTCTCAGTAATAGTAGCTTTGGAGATTATTTTTACTTACATGCTCAGAATGAGTTGGTTTTGAATAAACAGATTCGAAAGGGACCATTGAAGTTTTCGTTTCAGTTTTACAATTCTATGAAAATCCTTTTCCTGTGAGACATCAAAACACCAAGAGGACCATTTATATAAAACAAATCTCTTACTTTATTTTGTGCAGTTTCTAAACTCAGGAGAATTGAGAATAGAACGACCTGTGTAACTGTAGTTCTCTTTAATCATGCGTGTGTTTAGTCTTTCTACATAGACATTGCAAGGTTTAGAAATAAATATTATACTTTGAGTGGTGTGTCTGATCTTTTAAAATGAATTTAAATTTTTCAAAAATAAGAGAAAAGCTTTACATTCTACTTATGTCTTCAAATTGGCTTTTAATGTATTGTTATTTTTGTTATTTTGTCAAACAAAAATACTCATAATAATTTTCTTACTTGCCACCGTTAAGTTCTCTATTCTTTCATGTATTCACATTGATTTTAGTGGAATGAAATACAGTGTATAAGCATAGATAGATAGTGTTAACAAGAGTCTTATGTAAAAATTGACTTCACAAGTTTTAGTTACATGGTCTAAACTTTTCCAGTTACTTTGGATGTGTTTTATTTGACATGTGTTTCTTCTGTACTTATAGAAAGAGTAGGAAGTAATTATGCAACTCGGCCAAATATCTGGCCAGCTTGAAAGTTGTGTGTTTCATACATTAGGGGCAAAGAAGTATTGCTATCAAATGGTGTTTTCAGAGTTACAGTAATTAATGTTAAATGTAGAGGTGAAGTTTGTTTTCCCAACTAGTGTTCACCAGGTCTTCTTTTTTTCCTCCCCCCCACTTTCCTTATTCATTGATTCGTTTCAGTATGAGGAGTATCATGTAAGTTGTGAGACATGAAATTGTGTAGTAGCTCTAATATCTTTAAGATATGCAGTATGCGTTAATATGGTGGTTATTATTTTTACCTGGCATGCTCACTTGTCTCTTGTTTTGTATTGTTTTGCTTCATAAGGCTACTGTAATTGAAAGTATTAAATGGAACCCTTTTTTCTGCACTTTTTCTTTCTCAGAAAAAGACATCTAATCTTTCTGGTACTGTCAGCTTTGGCAGTGGAAGTAGTTACATAGATGTGTGTTCTTGTGATATCATCATGTAGTTACCTTTGAATTTCTAAAATCCTGCTTGTTTTTAAAAACCGAAAAATCCCCAGACATAGAGAGGATTTTGTTTTTCTTTTTACAAAAGAGAGTGGATAACAGACACTAGTTTGTTTACCTCTCTGGATATTACTTTCTGACATTTGTCAGTCTTGTGTATTATTTCATTATGTTAAAACTCAGAAGTTTGGTGTTGTTAGTTTAGCATTTTTCCCTTCCTATGAGAGCCTTCTACATAACTGAAATGGTGGTGAAATGTGAACTGTGATAGTCTTTTGAAAAATAAGTTGAATACTTCTTGTTTCTATAGGGTTGGGGGCTTTTGTTCGTTGGTTTGTGGATTTATTTGGTTTTGTTTCCTGCAAAGGAAAGTGTCTTGAAACCTACAAAATCCTCACTTCCTTTATCCTTACTAGTAGAACAATAAGCTTGCTACTAGAAAGATTGATATTGGTGCCATTTGAAGCCCCTCCTTACTGTGACATAAGGATTAATTAATGTTTTCATTTTCGTTGTCTCTTCTCACAGTCAGACTGCATTGCACTTACGTTGTGTTCTGTCTTTAGCTCTGAGACTATTTTATGTTTCTGGAGTTAACTATATTAATATTACTAATTAATTTCAAACTGTTACCTTGAAATATTAAGAAAATCTTCTGGTTTTTTGTTTGTTTTTTTCCTTTAAAGCGGGCCCAAGCTGTTCTTCAGGCAGTGACGGCTGTGCAGGCAACAAATGCTCCCATTAGTGGGACCACTGTTAGTGAGAGTGCAGTGACTCCAGCTCAGAGTCCCGTACTTAGAATAATTATTGACAATATGTACTATCCAGTAACCCTGGATGTTCTTCATCAGGTAAGTCAAATTTCATTTTAACTTGAGCTGTGACTGGGAGGAATGCATGTGTAAAACTTTACAATGTTTTTGGCAGATATTCTCTAAGTTTGGTGCTGTATTGAAGATAATCACATTCACAAAGAATAACCAGTTTCAAGCTTTACTGCAGTTTGGTGATCCAGTAAATGCACAGCAAGCTAAACAAGTAAGTATAGTACTCTTTTAAGTTTGGAGATCTTCCTGTACTCTAAACATTTGTAAAGTGTTACCCAACAGAGTACTGACCGTAGCAGTGTGTCATACAGCTCCACCACTTGTGTGAATTTTTTGAGATTAAAAATTAAGTGAGAGTTACTATAAAGTGCTGTTATATTGTGTGAAAACAGTGTTTAGTTTATTTACAGACACTGTGTCTGAAGTATTTTATGCATCTGTATGAACATTACAAGACTGCACAGAGATGAAATAACATGCAAGACTGCAATCGTGAAAATGTCAACTGGAAGTATAAATGTAGAATGTATAATTAGTTCACTGTAAGCAGCAAATTTAGTAAGACCATGGGGTTGTTGTTGGTAAATCCTTTCTAAGCATCAAAACAAAGGCGTGCTTTGTAGATTATAGATTTATGAAATTATTTAATCATAGTACTCTAAAAAAAAAATAATCTAGACTCCATTATAACTATAAATGCCCAGAAGAGAGAATACAGTTTTACTGCTGTGACAAGACTGTGAAGAAGCTTTGCAGCAGTGATGAATCAGCAGGATCTTGTTTTTGTTTTATAGGAAACTCTCCTATCCTGGGTAGGAGAGGCAAGAACAGGTAACTGGGTTTAGTCATTATAGCAGGAGAGAGCCTGTGGATAAATTATGACAAAGATCAACAGCATGTCATCTAGACGAGATGTTTTGAACTAATTCAATGGGATATGTTCACATTTGTGGCTTTAGGAAAGTTGAGCCAAAAGGGAAGGCTAGATTTTTACTATTATTATAACTTTCAAGAGATAAATGGAATTAATTTATATTTTCAAACCTTCACAGGCAGTCTGGATTTGAGGAAGGCTGCGTAAAATTGATGTGCTGGTTAAGTGTTGCTTGGCAGCATAGAAAGTGCTTACTGCCTGTAGATGTCAGAATAACTGAGAACTTCATGAAAGTGAAAAGCTCACACCTCAGGCCAAGTTGACAATTAATATCTCTTAGCAGAAGGAAGGCAAAAATGGGCTGAATTTTGTGTTGTAAATAATGAGGGCTATATTGAAATAAAGACTTCATTAAGTGGTGGAGGATGGTCATTTTTGTCCTTATCGCCAAATGCAATACTGGGCATTGTGGAAAAAACTCTGATATGGTCAGGACAGGGTGTGGCAAAAACTGAGACATGTTTTTAAAAAGCAGAGTGTTAAGTTTTCATGCCATTGAGGAAAACAGAGAAGAAGAGAGAAGTGACAAGGTAATTCGCAGCTTGATTTGTGGTGGTCTACTTTAACATAATCTACTCCTGAAAAGCAGTCTGAAAATACTTGCAGATCTGGAACACAGTTTAAATTAGGGATGTCCTTTTCAGAGTTGAAATAGTATCAAATATTAGATTGTGCCTTATAGTAGAGGGAGATGAAAATATGTCACTGTGCTGTGTAAGAATTTGTATGGATGAGATACACCTTTCAGATTTTAAATAGGTTTAAAATAGTAGTATAGAAATTAGATGTTAACCTACAAATGCTGCAGAGATTGATTCTAGACATTTAGGTTCATGTTTGAAATATTCAATAAGCAGTTGGCTGCTAAATGTGTTTGTTGCAGAAGGTTGTAATTCAGTCTTGACTCGTGTTTGAAAAGCTAATTTTCAATAGTAGATGTTATTGCTGCTTTTAGAAGGCATTTATGCTGCAAAATGTGACATCAAATGGTGAATCTTTTTACTTCCTTTTTTGAGTCTTACGTATATTTTCAGAAGACTTAATGAAAACATGATGTCTTTGGAATGGACTGTAGTGATTTTAAAATTATCCATATAATTCTAGAAATACATTTTAAAGAAGTGAGAAATGACAAAAGGATGAGGTATGTAAAAGTATGAAAGGAGCCTAAGAATCTCTTCCTGGTGTTGACTTTTGACAAACTCATACTAGCTCATGAGGTACTGTACTGGTCATAATTTAAAAAAAAAAAGTCATTGTTTCTTCAGTTTGTATGTTTTGATTAGGGTACCTGTTCACTAGTGGTGGCTCATGTGTGAATGACTGAACTTCACTGAATAAGTGACTCCTGCATGTATAGTTGTTGTCAGAGTGATCTTAGAACCTTGGTCACAAATCAAAATGGTCTTGGGTTTATAGTTTCATATTATAACCAATCTGTACGTAAACAAAATGCTAAGAGTGATACCAACTGCATTTACTGAAAAATGCTTACTTTGAAGGAAAGTTTGATTTCCCCACTACCCTCACAAACTAAATAGAGTAAAATTAATATAGTTCTTATGGTTCAGCTACTGTGATAAATCATGTAGTGCCACCAGAACAAAAATACCTAAAGGAAAGAAGCAGTCAGATGATAGGAAAAAACACCTTCAGTTTAAATATGCTTGGAAATACAGTAAAAGCAAGAGGATGTGGCAGCTGCACTTAAGTTGCATGGAGTCCAAAATTAAAAGCATGGTAAAAGAGTAAAGAAGTTTGCAATTTGTTTTCTATCCATTTTTACTGTAGAAGATAATGGGGAAATTTAGTTTTCCACTGACACTCTTCACTGGAAATCAGAATGTGGCCTTAATAGAAATTGAAGACTTATTAAGGAAGTTAAAGAACAATTTGAAAAAAACTCAAGTGATGTAAGTACCAAGGAGAGATGCTATGTGTTTGAAGGTTCTGAGAAGATAGTGACACTGACAAGCATCTGCAATACGAAGCCTCTATTCCCAATGGGATCTCTTTTGCTATTTGAATGAGCAAGTAGTGAAAAATTGCATTCCTGCTCTACTTGTTTTGTGAATAACTTATTTCCTGTAAAAGTAGATAATGATTGCACTGATACATGTTTCTTCATCACCCTCAGATTGGATCATTACAGGTTCATTATAGTGCCAAGGGTGGATACTGTGGACTTCACATTCTGTGAAATGCAGCAGTGTAGCCAGGGGTGGAGAAGGTAACTCAGAATGTGCAACAGTATAGCATGTGGAACTCCTGTGCTTGTCCCAAGGGAGTACGTTTTGTCTTGGAGATGTCTGTATAAAAGGAGATATTGTAGCTTTAAAAATAGCTCAGTTTCATTTTTATTGATGAGTAGTCTCAGTATAAGCAGCAAACTTAAATATTTGAGTACCAGTAGTTTGATATACCTTGGAAAGATTAGAGTGCTGCTATTTGTCTGAAAAGCTGGCTAATTCATAGTGATGCCTTTGTGTAAATGTACCAAAATTATTCCTGCCAAGTCATGGACATTAACAGTTATTAATGCCTTTTCTATTGACGATTAACTGAGGCTCATACATAGTGCGTGACAGTCATCTTGACCCAACACGGGTTAAAAATATCAGTAGTCTAGTGGAGAGTTTCTGTTACAGTTGGCCATTTGAACCTTACTTGGCTCATAGGTGGTTGACTACCTCTGCAGAGATTCCAGTGAGGTCTGACTGTGTGTTCAAGTTGTCGTGTTTCCAGTTGTTTTGACTGACAGCTTCCGGGTAGCTTTGTACTGGTAGCAGTCTGCAAAAGATCTCTGCTGGGCTACATTGCCCTAGAATCTATAATAGGAATTTCAGGTAGTCATTGCAGAATGGAAGAATGGGTATCTCCAGATCAAGTACTTAGATTCAGGGCTATTATCTGATATTATTGTTTTAAGGGTTTTTGGATATGCTTAATTCTGAAGAGCTTGTGCTCAGAAATGATAAGAAGTGTTCAGGTAAACAGAAGAGTGCTGGACTGCTGTATCAGAAAGCTCAGGAAGTGCAGCAACAGGTCCTTGAGTCAAGGAATTGCACATGCATTCTCAGAAATTAAGATTTTAATGTTTACATACACTTTTTAGCCACAGAAACTTGTCTCCAAGACACTTGTCTCAAAACAAATACATTTTGTTCAGATGCGTATCTGTAGGATGCACTTTGGACACATCTCCCCCAGGAGATATTTACCACATGGTCTTCAGTTACTTGGAGGTACTTATTTGAGCCGGAGTATGTTTTTTAAGTATTGCTTCTGGGTTTTTTTATGCCTTGAGCTACTACGTCTTTCTAAAGATCTTGGTTTTAATTTTTCCTGCTTTGTGTGCTTTGGGAAGAGAGAGAGTAGGGACTAAATTTTCTCTCTTTTTCTGATGATTATGGAGAGAAGGCAATGGTTTTGTTGTGTTGCTTTTCTCTGCCACAGTTGGTTTTTTCTCCACTCTGATTAGATTTTTCTTTTCTGGACCTTGGTAAATGCTTTCAAGCTACCCTCATCCTTGAAGAGATCTGTTTCTAGTCTTGAATGATCACCTCTGATGCCTACGGTGCTTGACAAAGTGAGAGGCAGATACACTGTTTGTTGTGGCTTGAGGCCTTGTGTCTCAAGAAATAGCTACTAACTAAGTCTCTGGGCTCAGTTTCTGAACTGGAAAACAAGAATATCAAAATGTCAAATGATTTTCTGTTTCCCAAACTATGTTCTTGTCAGTCTTACAAGGGCTATGTATGAATTAGTTAAGAGTATTGTAAGTGGCATATCTCATCCTGATTTTTAGAGGGCTACCTTAACCATCTCTTATAAGTGGGTTTCAAGGTCTAAAAGGACTTAGGAGAAGCTCATCAAAGCATAGTTCTTATGAATATAGCACTTTTCAAGGGACTGTTCTTTCACAAGGATTTTCAGGCATCTTGAACCCTGAAAGTGTGAAGAACAGCAGTGAATTCTATTGATTACATCAGAAACTATCATTCAGGTGAGGAAAGCCAGAGCAAAGAAATGCTTCTAGGAATGTTCCTCAACTTGGGACCTACTGATAGGTCTGAGTCTTGTCTGCATGAAGCTGTATCACTCATTCAGGGCATTACAAGAGTTTTTAATTTTGTAGAGTGTTTTTACCATCTGAGTTCACCTTTGCTGGTGTTACCACTTCTTTCAACGTCCATGGTCCTGTTGTGAAATGAGAGATTCTAGTGTCATGTGTCCATGTTGGCTAGATAGAATTCATTACTGTCCTTTTGCAGAAAAGCTTTTGTGTGGTTGATTGCATCATCAGCATCAGAAAATACTGTAATACTGTTTATTGAACTTTCTTTTTTCCCCCTTGAAACAGTCTCTTGTCTCACCTCTTAATCTGTGGGATCTTTTTGAAGTCAGCAGTTTTCATCTCTTCATCCTTCTGACTGCTATGAGCAAAAAGAGAGGATAGTGTGACATTATTTTCAAGAAATGGGGAGAGTATTGTGTTCTGTGGTGCAAACCTCCATTTCATTGATACTTCTTGTATGATTTTTTTACTGTCTGTGACAGACAGTCATAGCACTCTATTCTGGATCGTAATGACTTCCCCAGGCTATTCCTGCTCTTTTCTGTATTAGGCCTTGTTTGCTTATTCTTGCCTTCAGTAAAAAGTACTACCTTGAGACATGAGCAGATTATAAATTCTCCATGACTATAACCATGGCTGTTAAGACCCTTTCTGAATATTTTGTATGTTTCTGCTGTAATAGTTGTGTAGGAATACTAGCTTCTCTCCAGACAACTCCACTGTCTTGGAACTTTTATGAGTATTGGGGAATGTGAGTTTCATTATTTCTGGTTGGCTCGCTTTTTGAACTTCTGTGGCTAAGCCGTGCAGCACATTTAGTTATTAGGAGTCATTTTTGGTGTGTTTTTTTGGTTTTTTTTTTTTGTTTTTTTTTTTTTTTTTTTTTTTTTTTTTTTTTTTTTTTTTTTTTTTTTTTTTTTTTTTTTTTTTTTTTTTTTTTTTTTTTTTTTTTTTTTTGTTTTTTTTTTTGTGGGTTTTTTTTTTTTTTTTTTTTTTTTTTTTTTTTTTTTTGTGTGTGTGTTTTTGTTGTTTTCTTGTTTGCTTGTTTGGATTGTGTTTTTGTAATGGTGTTTTTTTTCCCCTCCCTAGAAAACTAAGTGGCCATAGAGAAACTTGTATGGATGATTGTGTTGGCGCTATGGAGTTGAAATCATTGTGTCCGTTCAGACCTGTGCCTTTCTCTTTGGGTTATGTGTCAGTCTGATTGAGAAAGAGGATTTTTTTTGTTGTTGTTGTTCTTGAATTGCTCTTTCCTAATGGTTTTCTGCATGTTCTTACTAGCCTTCTTGGTTTGTGCGCTCCTAAATACCACAACATGTTTTTCCATGAAGTTGTCCATTTTCTGCTGACAAGCTCTTGGCAGTTCTTGATTGAGTCTTGATGAGCAACTCATTAGAATTATTTTCCCCCTTGTGAAAGTCTGAGAGAAGGATACTTTTTAATAACAAGAGGGAGGGAGGAAAGACAGGGGCCTAGAAATGATTTAGTATCATTTTGCTCCTAGTATTGCATGATTATGTAAGCTTTGATAATTCTGCTGTTGAGGCTTTGATTTGGGGTTTGCTTGCACAGACAAGATCAAGACTGATCCGCTTGTAAAGGATCCCATGATACTTGATCTTGTTTTGCTTGTGTGTGATGTGGCACAGTGTCACACCTGCATGTATGTATAAATACTGAAAGAGAGAGAATTTTTCTAGCAGTAAGTAGAGTTCTTTGAGATGATATCTGTATGGCTGGTCTTGTCAAGTTTTTCAGGATGTCTGTCTGAGAGGAACAGAGTTTTGAGGATTTGTTGCACACTGTTTTATTGTTATACAAGAAGCAGCTCAGGACACACATGCACAGTTTTGAATTTATATATGCACAGTTTATCTTGAAAAAAATGCCGGTTGGTAGGAATGTTGTTAGAGGTGTGTGGTGTTGCTGGTAGAGGGGGGTGAGGTGAGATTTTCTTGGTTTTGATCTGATGCTTGGAGCCTTTCCTGACTACAGTGCTCATTAAACATACATCTCCTTCCTTTCTGGTTCAGGATTTTCTTTCAGACTATGCGTGTCCCAACTACAAGGCATTTCTCTTCTGCAGTACCTTTTGTATGTACTTTGGGTCACTTTGTATTTATCAGAAAGAGGACATTTTGCTATTTCAGTAGAGGCTTTAGTTACTTATGGAGCTCACTTTAAACACTGACTACTCTGGAAACTACAAACACAGGTGTATCTGGGTTTACTACTTTTTAAGTCCAAAATATTTTCATCAACTTAATAGCCTTCTGCCAGCCATAAGTCAGTGTGTCTGCAGACTCCGCACAGAGGTGTAGTATGAATCTTGATTGTATTTTAAAGACTTGGAGCTTTCTGTCATGGTCCTATGATTTGGACAAAGCTAAAGGATAGTCGTGTTGTGTTCTCATTCGTACCTGTTTTCTTCCTTCTGTGAAATGGCTATTTCCTTGATAGCATGGCTTTGTCTTTGACAGTAGATAAACTCTGGCTGTGTAAATTGGACCTGCCTCTAATCCATAGCTTAGTGGTTTTTAGAAGGCAAGAACTCTTCTGAAAGTGATGACTGATTCTCAGTATATACTTTTTTAGATGTAAGTGTTCAAGTGACATTCTTTTCCCAAATACCAAGATCGAGAACCTTGGATTCTGTTTTGTCAGTGTGTATAAAAGCTAGCAGATTATGTATGCTGTCATGGTGGTGCCCACCACTGCCCCAACAATACAGAATTAATTCTCAGCTTGTGTTCTGTAGGACAGTAGATTTTTCTTTGCCACTATCGTATAAAGCGTAGGAGTTTCTCTTTTTTTTTCTGTTTTTTTTTTGTATTAAGTATTTGTTGATCTGATATCTAGATTGTCCAGTTTCTATACTTTTTTCCTATGTGATTTTTATTTTCCAATAACTTGGAAGTTCTAATTATGTGGTCTTACATATATTTTCACATTGACTGCTAATGGAGGTAATTGTATTAAGTGATTTCGTGAGCCCTGGAGATGTCAGCTGTGATAATACATTTTGTAGGGACGGCCTTGCTGGCCCAGACCTAGCAGAGAATTGTCTTCAAGATGTTCAGTTTCCAGATGCGTCACAGTGTGAGAATAGCTCTGTTGCTCCCATAGCCAGCAGGCACACTGGGTTCCTGCAGTGCTTATCTCTAAACAGTAAGTCCTACCAGAACTTGAATGTGTTGGAAAGTACATTGCGAATGTAACCAAGCTAGCTGTGCAAGACCTAGCTCAGGTCCAGAAGCGACACATTTCAGTCCAGCATTAATCAAGAGAAATAAAAATCTGATTTTGGTATTTGAAAACATGGTTTATTTGTTTTTTTTTCACCGTGTATACATAAGGTACTTTTATACTTAACATAATGACTTGACTGAATGCGAGTTTTTAAGGTGAGCTGTATCTTCACTTTCTAGCATTTTTTAAGAACTAAACTGACTTTGTTACAAAAGTTTTCAGTATTTTAAATCTCCAGTATTTAAATGTTAGTGCTTTAAGTGAAAGAAAGGTATGTCTAAAATGTATTTTAAATGGACTAAAATCCAGGTATATCAATTTGTGTGGTATGTAATGCGAATGGAGAAAACATACCTGTATGTTGGCCTTTTTTAGAGAGTGTTTTTCATAGAGTTCTAAGTGGTGTCATGTTAAGAGTTCATGTGAATTTCACTGTTAGTACATATTCTTTCAGAAGTACCAATTAATTTTGAAAACGTGTGGGGTTTTTTGGTTGTTTTTGTTTTTTGTTTTTTAAGGCATTAGTGGCGTCACGTTAGCCGTTGCTTTTCTTTCAAATTTGGTCCTAATTACCAATTAGGGGAAAAGGAAAGCATACAGGAACAATGTATATATTCTGCTTTATCAGGCAGCTGCCTAGCTTGGTAGTTAAGTCTAGATTTTATTTTTTTCCCTCAGGTCAACTTTCCATGTAAAGAACACTTGTGAGAGTCTTGGTTTGTTTCATTTTGTTTTGGTGGGGGGTTTTTGTTTGTTTTGTTTTGATTTTGTTTTCCTTTGAGAAATCTGTTTGGCATTATGTCTGAATTTAAGCTGCACTGTGGAATACAGGTTAATTAGCTATTTTCAACAGACAAAATTTAAGTTTGACAGCATTAAAATGTCTCTTACCACTTTAGTGCATTAACAGTTTCTAGGTAGAAGAGCTAAACATGGAGCTTCCTGGAATAATTTTGAGAGGTTAATGTATTTTAATCTCAATTAGTCTTGAACTAGACAATAAGGTGGATAAATATCTATACACTGACCCTATTTAAAAAAAAAAAAAAAGACAAAAAAAGTTGTGTGGTCAACTTGTATTGTGTGTCTTTTAAATAAACTGTGATCCCTTTTCCAGGCCTTAGACGGTCAAAATATTTATAATGCATGCTGTACTCTACGGATCGATTTTTCCAAGTTGGTGAATTTGAATGTCAAGTACAACAACGATAAAAGCAGGGACTACACTCGTCCTGACCTTCCATCTGGTGATGGACAGCCAACGCTGGACCCAGCTATTGCTGCAGCTTTTGCAAAGGAGACCTCTCTTCTAGGTATGATGCTGACATTGTTCTTCTGTATTGCAGAGCCACTTGATGAAAATGTTTATTAATCCTTCTGACTACTAAAGATCTTCAATTACAACAGTATCCAAAGGCCCATCTAGAATTCAGTCTATATTGTGCTCTGAATTGTAGTAACACAATTGTCTCTTCTTAGAAGTACTGCAAAAATGAATGAAAGAGTGCATGGCAAAATGAGAAATGCACAAAATATTAGAAAAAGTTGAAATAGCTCAACTTTAGCCCCGAATCTGTCCTTTTTCTTTCATGTGTTCCTGTCAGCTGCTACTGGCCACTTTGCTCACCCTCCCACCAAGTATGTTAGAGAGACTTAACATGATTTGCACAATTCCTTCATGTAATGTTTATTTGTAATATCAGATTATGAAAATTAACATTTTGTTGGTTACCTTCAATGAGGAAAGATTGTTCTTTGCTTAAAAAAAAACACTCTGGTGCTAATCTGTGGGTCTCCTGAGTAAAAGGAAAAAAATCTGTAGTTGCACTTCTAGTGCTATGTTACATGTTTTCTGTTATCATGTCAGCCTTTTTTGAGTTCATCAGAAGTTGGTGAAATGCTCTGGGAAAGACACAGATATATCTGTCTTTTGTCTGTTACTAAAATAATCAATGCATACTCCTTCTGTCAAATTTCTGGTTTTTGGTGCGAACACTTTTCCCTCTTTAAAATGTAATAGTACTCAGATACAGAATCATTATTTCTATAAAAGTTGATTGATTATGTTGTGGTCATTGTTCTTCCCACTTAGCCTTTTCCTTATTTTTTTTTCTTTTATAATTTCCCATTTTTGTTCTGAAGAAAACAAAAGAATAACATAGACTTGATGTTTTTTGTACAGGCTGGGCCAAACTGAAGTAACTCTGAGAGGGGCCTCTGTTCTCCATATGTTACAAAAGATAGAAGGCACTTAGTGAATGATGTGAGCCCAGGAAGAGGATGAATATTGTAGTGGGGACTACTGAATGCTGTGATGTATTTACCCCTTTTCTGAAATCAGATTACTGGAAGGATACATTGCATATCTAGTTGCGAAGTGCTCACAAACCCACTTCCCACAGATTTTGGAGCGTTTGACTTCGCATCTCTAATATGACTTGCAAAATGATGTGTCACTTGCAGCTACAGCAGAAGTTTTGGAAAGCAAAGACTATAATGAGAATCTAAAGTCTCAGAAAAACCTGTAGTTAAAGTTTTTCTTTTTTTCTCTTTTAACTTCCCATAGTTTAAAAATTAAAATTTCTCATTTCATGGTTCAATAGGGAAAGTAGATGAGTGTTTGTGAAGAAGTTTGACACTGTAGAGACGAGTGCTGTAGAAACACCCCTGAGGCAGTTAGTAATTCTTTTGTCAGCACATAATGACTAGACGTAGGCATGGGGCTGCAGTATGAGTAGTAAGACGACAAAAGCAAAATAAAGCTGCTTAGTAGGTGGGACCCATAATACTAGGTGTTGTAAGAGGGGGGTTTAGGAGAGGAGATAGTAAAGATTCCCAAGTTATAAAACAGTGCCAAATGCAGTACTACTTATGTAACTCTAAATGTGACATTTTCCTGAATCCTGAGAAGGTTCTTTTAGCCTCAGGCTTACTTACATATTTCTTTGTACGTAATACTCATAGCATCAAAGTATCAGGTTTAATTTCCTTGGTATAGTGCAATCACACTCAGAGAATGTTTGGATCATTGCATTATTCTGGATATGTTTAATTGGGCTTCCTACCTATACTTTTTACAGTTATCCAAGTGACTGTAGCAGAGTTTATATTCTGGGATTTTAGGCCTGAAAGTCAACTAGATGTTGTTTCTTGGGGTTTTTTTTGGGGTTTTTTTTCGGTCTGCAAAACTACACAAGTTTTCTAACCTTTTGATTTTAATCACTCATTCTTGTGTGCATATTAAAGATATTTTCTAGTAAAATTACAAAGATGACATTCATAATAACTAATTAAATATTTTAATTCTCACTCTCTGGATGGACCTCCTTACATGCACTGTTTTTCCAAGCAGCAGGAAAGTAAAAGGTACATGACATGAATAACTTTCATTTGCAGTCATGAAACATTTTCAGAGCAGCAGTGAAGTCAGTCATGTTTATTTTGATGAATAGTGGAGATTATTTATCATGGTTGGCTTTTTATTCTGTAAAATTTGTCGTTTTGAAAGAGACTAAAGGGAGCTTGGTACATTTTACAAACTAACTCTGTTTGTTGCCAGTTGGCTGAGCTTGGTATATTAACTCTTCATCATCCGTCAAATGGGGATGGGGATTTTTTTTTTATATTACTCTTTTTGTTGATTTTGTAGAATTTGTGCTCTGCAGCTGAAAAACTTTACAAAAAGACTCCATAGTACTGTTAGTGCCTTAGTCATTAGGATAATTGTCAAAGTGGAAATGGTGCTAGTTTGAATACGGAAGAACAGGGTTCTCATTCTGGGCTGCTCACTGTGTAAAAAGGCACAAAATCTAAATAATGTAAATAAGAGGACAAAGGATAGAAAAACCCAAAACCCAAACATGGATGCTTGTGCATAGAATTTATAACTGTGTTTTTATTTAGATCTCAAAAGGAGAAGGGTGGGAAGACTTAAAAGTTCAGAGTCATAAGATGGAAGTTGGCAAACTATGATGCGTGAAACATGGTGGAAAGATAACAGTGACCTTTCTCATTCTTTTATTATCTTAATGTTGTGTCTCCTTCTATATGATATAGAATTTCTTTCTGTAATGCTGATAAAGATGTCTTCAGCATATACTCGGTGTCTGACATGCCCTGTTCACATGTGATTCCCAGAGGGCATACTTCCTCCTGAAAGACTGGAGCTCTGTTTTGAGCTTAACGTGATACTCTTCAGGTTCTTCCGCATGCTCAAAGCAAACGCCATGAGTTGAACTTGTGGCATTCTTGTAAAAATGCTTGCTGTAGCTGTTCTGTGTACATAATGAGATTGCTAACAGAAAATGTGGTAAGGACTCACTTCTGCCTTTCACTTATGCTAATCCATTGTATACTGGAGACTTATACAAAACTTGGGTGCCTTTTTATTGTTGGCTTTTTAGTAATATACTGTGATGTGTATGTCAGAAGTGAGATTTAGGTTTAACATAAATTTTTGAGTTGAGTTTCAGTGCCAGTATATGAATCTTGTTCCTCTTGATGTTTAAACCTGCGTTAATACTAAACCATTACATATCTCAATTTCCTTCTGGATGTAATTAATCCTCCTCTTCAGTAAATGTAACTTTATGATTTAGTGTAGTAACACTTGTGGCTTCATAAGCTGTTATGCAGAGATTTTAAAAGAACCTGCTATCTTCCCATAAGCAATTCAGGCTAAGTATATGAATCAGTACTGTATCTATAACAAGAAGATGCTGGTTCCTTGACACAGAGCCACAAAAGGGTTCATAACAGGACCAGGGACTAAGTCCAGTTCTCAGTCACAATTGTGGTTACTTGCAGCCACTGCCTGTAGTTTTCACATAGGTTCATACTATATTTTTAATATAGCTTTAATTTGCCTACTATTATTATGGCATTACTAATTTGCATTTCTGAAGTCTTGCGAAAGGATTAACTGAGGGGGAATAAATAATGTGTCATGCTGTATTTAAATTTCATTGAGGAAAGAGACCTCAAAAGGCTAGGAAAAAGTTGTGTAATACTTATTTGTTTTCATTGATATTTTGGTTAAAAAACAACCTGTAATCTGTAGTTACTGGAAGCTAAAATAAAGCTAGTGACAGATTTCTGATGCTGGTTGATCATGTTGACAAAGTAGCTAATATTTTTAAACAATTTCAGTAAGTCCTCAAATCTTAAACAATGTGTTACATTGTGTCTGAGAATCATAATAGAAGCTATTCGTATTTTATTAAAAGATTTTGACTTGCTTAAATCAGAGTGCCGTGGAGACTACACAACAAGAATTCTGTTTCCTGTGGCTTTGTAATTTGTCTGACCTTTCTGAGAAAAGAGATCTGTGTTAGAAACATATCAATCAAATAGATGATCCTAACCCGCTCGCATCATTACTCATTCATCTACTACATCCTTAGCTGTGATGAAACAAGGTGTCAGAAATCTTTGAGACTGTAAATTGGACGTATTTTCAATGAGTCTTACTATCTTTTGAAAGGAGAAAATTACCAGTGGACAAAATGAGTTGGTTTTAAGTGAATTGTCTGGAGAAATTTTTTTTTCTTCTGTTTTTGTACCTGACATATGAAAATATATCTATGTTCTCCCTCTTCTTCTCCTCCCAAAAAAGTTACAGGAGATGTTAAAGAAAAAAGCCTTTGGATAAAGAACAACTGTATCATACTGAACCACAACAAACAAAATATTTTATGTAAGAACTACTTATAATTGCAAATACGGATAAGAAATAATAATTTACCCCCAATTTAGATATGGCAGCATATTTCCAGCTGTATTATTAAACATGCTTAGGGTTCAGCTTTATCGCTTGTTCTCATCACTGGCTTTCTTTGTTAACACTTTCTGCTAATTCCACTTTTTAAAATTCGTACTAATTATTTTGAAGGAGAACAATTCAAAATATTTTTCTGAGAATAGTGTTGAATTAATCTTTGATTTTAACTTCTTCAGTGGGACCAAGGAATGGCCTTGGGAAAGTCTCATACTATGAAGAATTTTGCCTTTTAAAGTGTGACTTAGTTGTGCTGTGCCCAGCTAGGGAAAGAACCATGAAAACTTCACTAGTCGTCTTTAGATTTCTTTATTTCTAAAAATGCTGGACTGGCTTAAAGCTTCTAGGGTTAGGGAAAGGTGCCTAGACATACTAAAAGGTTTTATATGCCCTAGTAAGACAAGTAGCTTGATATTTTCTATAACTGAAGCAATTGCTATTGACCTAGTATAAAATAAGTTGTTTTCCTTCACATGAACGTCTTCATGCCTTACTGTTCTGGAAATATATTTTGCTAAATCAATGCCCTTTTACTGAACTCTGTATAATGTGCAAATACAGTGTTGATCAAATACGATAAAGTTGTTCCTATATAACTATGTATAGTGCATATGTATCACAAGAACCTTTTATGAACCTTTGCAGTGGCACACTCGCCTAGTACCCCAGGGACTTGACCAGTCGAAACTAATGTGTCTCTAGATGGTCTGACTTTCTTTGGAAGAAGAAAAACTAAAAGCACAATTGAAGGTTTAGCTAACGGTAACATGATTCTTCAGGGAATTAGATTACTAAAGCCATGGAGCGTGTTTAATCTTGAATTTAGAAGGTTGCCTCCTCACCTTTATGCTAAGGTCCTGAGAGGTACATGTGCCTTTTCACGTGGCCCGCTCTATCTAGTGTTGCATATTTTGTTAAGCATCAAATTGAAGTGAGGAATGTTTCTCAGAGTGATGGAAAATAAGGATGTCATGATGCAGAGAACACAAATAGTGTTTATTCTCACTGATTTAATCACCATTTACATCAGACCATTTTGATAAACTAGACATTTCAAGCGGTTTGGCATGCAGTGGAAACAGTTGTGTTGCACTGTAATGTTTATTTAAAAAAAGAGTACATGTTACACCTCATAATTTTGCAGACTTGATCGGAATTAAAAAAAAAAATCCACATTTCTCTTTCTTATATTAATCAGGCAACCCATTTTACAACCATTTGGATGACTTTAACAGTGGAATGGTCTGCTGGGTAGAGTGTTGTATGCAACACTTGTACTGATACAGGAACTTTTTTTTTTTTTAAATGACTTGTGTGTGTTTCGTAAAATACACTTTATTTTAAAATTAGGGCTTCCTGTTGCAGCTGTTCCAGGAGCTCTGAGTCCCTTGGCTATTCCAAATGCTGCTGCTGCAGCTGCAGCTGCTGCTGCTGGTCGTGTGGGAATGCCTGGAGTTGCAGCTGGTGGCAATACAGTCCTTCTGGTTAGCAATTTAAATGAAGAGGTCAGTGAAACAGTTTTACTTTTCCACTCTTTAGTCACACTTCATTTGTCAGTATTTTATAATTTCTTTGCATTTGGCCTGTTACATTTGCATTTTAAGCTCAAAGTATTTTTTCCGTGATTTTTTTTTAATGATCCCCAAAGCTAATTTTAAAGCCACTATTTTAAATACATTTCCCAGGTAGCTAACAACTTAAAATAAGTTTTATAGTCAGCTACCTGTTTTTTTCCTAAGAAAATGTATTAACTATACTGCTTGTTTGACACTTTAATTGAAAGCTTTATTTTTACAGAATAGCAATTACTCTTTCTTTTGCAATTATAATCATGGAAACTAGAATTTCTGTTTTGTTTCTAATTGTTTGCAGTTTCATTTCATGCTCGTATCTCACATTTTGAGGTCTTAATTTATGTGAACTACTCTAACACATTTTTCTTTGAAGGTTCTCCCAAAGATCTTGATGAGGCACTCTTCCAGTCTCTCTTAGTAATTTTTTTTCTTTGCAGTTACTCATTTGTCTTTAAAAAAAAACAAAAAGTGGTGGCAAAGCATTTTCACCTTAACTGTATCTTTCTTGCTAACTCTGAAATCTAAAGGGATTCATTTAGTTTTGCCTTTCTACTGTCCTTCATGTTTATTTTGATTGCTGTGAAAGCTGGGATGAAATGTGGGAAGTTTGTATCAGTCTAGCTGTTCCATTTTTAACTGGCCTCTGTCACTGTAAATCATGAAGCTTTATTTATCATCTGGTACTATTTTGTCATCCACAGTCTTGCATGGTAAAGTGTTTTAGATCAGAGTGCCATTTTGAAAGATTTTTTGCCTGCCTTTCATAACCAGCCATGCTTACGCAGTTGAAGTTTAAATTTTAAAATTTCTATTGCATGCTTTTTTTAATTTGTTTTCATGTTGAGATGAAATGCTGTAGTTTATTCTTAATATGAATGTACTTTACCCATATTTGTCTTGGGTGACTACATTTTACTCAGTTTTTCTTGTACAGTACATAAACCAACCATTTTCTGACCAAATTCCTGCATTTCCTATGTACTGACCTATATTTTATTTTTTTTTGTTCCCCACTTCCTTATTTTTTTTTCTTCTGCATTGCTATATTCCCTCCCCCATTTCATCCTTTTCCCTTTGTGTTCAACTTCCCTTTCCTTGTCTTGATCCAAATTCCCATGCCCTTCCCTGTCTTACCCTTCTCCTCGTCTTTGTCTATGTTCCCTGTCTTCATTCCCTATGTTCATGCTTCTGTGCTTGAACAAAATGTTCCTCGGACCAACTTGCCCCAATTAACCGCCTTGAAACCATGATCCATGACCACCTCACCATTCTGCGGGAACCACCCTTCGTTATGGATGATCTGTTCATCTCCGCTCTTCCTCGACTCTTCTCTCTTCTTGTCTTACGCTGCTTGCTCTTCTCTCCTTCTAAAGATGGTTACGCCCCAAAGTCTGTTTACCCTCTTCGGTATGTTATTGTTAGCACTATACTTTTATTATTGATTTGATTTTGGTTTTTATGGTTTTGGTTGGTTGGTTTTTTTGTTTCACCTTAATTCTTATTTGTAGCTAGCACTTTGGCTTAAAGTTGAATAGTAAATCTTTTGCTATTTTTCTTTTGCTGTTTAAAACTCTCCATAGACACAGATTTTCTTTTAATGCATGCTAATATATTTTGCATGATCTTTAATTTAATATCATTCACATAGCTTTGAGGGTTTTTCAGAAATTATTCTTTTCAAAATTCACTATTCAAAATCTTTATCTCCTTTATTCATTTGTGAGTGTGTTGAGTTTGAGTGAGTGGTCTTGTTGCTGTCTGAATGTTCCATTGATATGTCAAAACACATTACATAGGTGACTGGCTTTAAAATGAACTTTTTCTTTTGGGTTACTTTTGACTTTGAAAAGGTGTTTATGGTGATGTGCAGCGTGTGAAGATTTTATACAATAAGAAAGATAGTGCTCTTATACAGATGGCTGATGGAAACCAGTCTCAGCTGGGTAAGATTAGTTTCCTGTTTATATTCTCATTAGTCTAAGTACTTGGAAATCAGGCTGTTTAAGATCAGGTGGACCAAGCATGTTTATATTTGTCAGTTTTTCTTTTATCCTGGTAATTCAGCAGATCCAAAATCTTATTGCATGCTCTTGTGTTCCAGAAGGTCTGCACGGTATCCTAAATGAATTCAACAGCTGAATCACATGTGATTATCTTTAAATAAAATTAAATATTCTTGACGTATCTGCAGACCTAGTTCTTGATTCCAGTCTTTTAGCACGTAGACACTTTGATTTGCTTGGGTGTTTTTCTTGCTTGTACCACAAGCTATTGAAAAAATAACACTCAGTTGAGTAAACTTGTCTTTTTCAGCCATGAGCCATCTTAATGGACAAAAAATGTATGGAAAGATAATTCGAGTTACCCTTTCTAAACATCATACAGTACAACTACCTCGAGAGGGACTTGATGACCAAGGGCTGACTAAAGATTTTGGTAATTCACCTTTGCATCGCTTCAAGAAACCTGGTTCAAAGAACTTTCAAAATATATTCCCTCCTTCTGCAACACTTCATCTGTCCAATATTCCGTAAGTGTTCACTGCCAGTAAGCCAATTAATATTAATGTGAGTCACAACACAGTGAATTGACTGATGATTTCCTGCTTATGCTTATTTTTTTTTCTGTCTGTAGACCATCAGTAGCAGAAGAGGATCTACGCACATTGTTTGCTAACACTGGAGGCACTGTGAAAGCATTTAAATTTTTTCAGTAAGTAGCTTTTCTGCACAGAGCTCTAACGAGTTTTTTCAGCGTGTCTTAAGAGAAAGTACATACCAGATAGCAAACATTAGGAGCAGTCCCTGTAATGTTCAGTTCCTAATTCCATTACTTTGTTTCAGAAGAGATCACAAGATGGCACTTCTTCAGATGTCAACAGTAGAAGAAGCTATTCAGGCTTTGATTGATCTTCACAATTACAATCTGGGAGAAAGTCACCATCTGAGAGTTTCTTTCTCTAAGTCAACTATTTAAAAAGGCAGATTGAGAATGAAGGTGTATTGCATTGTTTGGTGTCGTCACCTATTGACTGTTCAGGAAAGTGGGGACCAGAGTTTGTCTTCTGTTTTTTTATTTTTTTTTCATGCTGTTATCATTCCTTGATTGTTTTAAAAAATAAAAAGCAGTGATATTAACTGCTGTAGTCAACTGTTTAGATAAACCATTGTTATGTTTAAAAGATTTCAAGATAATACCACATTTTTTCAACTTAGTTGACGTACGTGCCTTAAAAAGGAAAACTAGTACTGCTGGAATTGCATAACTAGTAAAAAGCAAATTTGGTTGTCTGGGGCACATTATTACATGATAATTTAAATATGTTTAGGCAGGGGTGTGTAAAAAGGTTAAGTTTTTGTTTCTCCTGCTTGATTTCTTTATCTGCTGGCTTGTCACTTGTTTTTCTTTTCAATTGGATAAGATACATTATGCTGAAAGAGTAAAATGACATTATTTGATTTTTTGCTACTTTTTGCTTTGTATTCTTTTTTTAAAAAGGCCTTTTATATTACATTGTTCTGGTCTAGGTTCAGTTATAAATGTAGGTATTAGTTAAAATTAACAAGGTACAGAATATTAATTTCTTAAAGGACAAAAAGTGACTCCTGTGACTTTGAGCCCTACATGAAAAGCATTGTGGAATCTTAACCTTTTTGTACACACTCTTGTGGGGTGTATCATAAATGTCAGCACTAAGTAATGTCTTGTTTGTGGCTGAATATTTTTCGTAGATGTTTTTGGAGTTGACATGACTTATGTGCATTTCAATATATATTGCCATCTTTAGTTTGTTATTAAGATATGGAATATGGTTGTGGATTTCTGAGCATGTACAGACTGGTCAAGCTAGTTCAGGAAGTGGTGCATGTATTTTTCGATGATGAAGAAAGTTTGCTGCAAATGCTTGCAGGAAATTTTGTGGCAGTTTCCTAAAACTGACAACCAGGTGGGACCAAAGTTTATGTGCCTTTAGTCTTAATTTACCTTGCATTGTAATATTCAGTTTTAATAAATCTCTTCAAAATATTTTGTATTTAGAAATTGATCTGACTTTACTATAAACATGGCTCAGAATCTGCAGATCCGGTTAATTTGAAAGCAGTTCTCTGTCAGTCTGAACTGTTACCTTGATTCTGTTTAAATGACCAATACTTTTTGAAATTGATGTACTTAGTTTCAAGATTCATAGATTCTGTTATCTATGTAGAGAAAAAAGGTCATGTATATTTTCTATTAGTTGAGTTTTTACATCTTTAGAATTGTAAAATTCAGTATAGTTTGAAAGTGGCACAATTAAAATTAATTTTCTAACAAAGTTGGGAGGTTTGATGGTTGTTTAATTTCATTTTGTGTGTACTCTGCTTACCTCTGTAGCATGCTCAATAAACACTTCTGTAGCTCTGTATTCACCTTTTCTGTCTTTCTCTGCTGCTTTCTATCTCTCCTCTTCTTTGTTTTTCACTTCTACTGTGCTTCTAAATTCATGTTTATTCTCTGCCAGGGTGGGAAAAGCATAATATTAAAAACTACTCTTTATGGCTTTTTACCATAAATCGGATGCTGTTAAAAATACCAGCTCTTTATTTTCAGAAAGATAGTGACCCCTTTGCAGGTATATGTGCATATTAAACATTTCCCACCCTGTTATAACTTACTGCTTTAAAGACATAACTTTTATTGTAGTTTGTTAGCTCTCTCTTTCTATCTTTTCAGTTTTTAAGCAGATTTATGATCTAATAGATCTCTCAGGTTTGCCATGCTCTCTTGCTGCAAGTTTCATCTTTCATTTTTTTTGTGTCTGCTAAAGATTTCCTACTAATCATACAGTATACTCATGGGTGAAAGTAACAAAATTTAACATGAGACTACTGGACCATACATGTTTGAGACTAGGATATTTCACCTTTTCAGAGCCGTGGGTTCAAATGAATGTGAAAACAGTAGTGTTTCGTTATATTACTTTGAACTGATTATTGTGGAGTTTTTTCCCTTTAATTAGAAATAGGATTTTACACAGTAAAACTTAAGAGTAACTGTATGATCCTGAAGCATTTGGTTACGGCTGTCAGTGTTCTGTCACTTCTCCAGTGCAACCACTGTAGATACATGGATGTTGGAATACTTCATGAACTCGTGTCTGTTCTCTGGGTTGACTTTCAAATCCATAAATAGCTATCAGCTTTTTAAAAGTCATGGTATAACGTAGGGTTTGCATTAGTCATAATACACTAAATAAAATGCACTGGATTCTTCCTGTTTTGTCGGAATTATACCCAATATATGACTTAAGTTCTACTCCAGGTATTGCAGTGATCACCCCATCTGAAATGCTGGTAGAATCAGATTCATCCACACACAAAGTTTATGAATAAGCATCCTTTCACAACTCAAGCACCCAAATGCATAGATGTGACTGGATCCCAATTGATTTAAGCAGTAGTTAAGGGTCTGACTGAGCTGATCTTGGAAATTTTTCATCTATACAATATGATGTCCTGTAATTTTTGGGGAGTAAAAGTTTGTCAGATTTCCTTTTGTGTATCAGAATGTGCTTGGGTGTTTCACTTAGAAATGTGAATTGAAATTTGCTATTCCATGAATTCAGCTTGTGGTGAACCATTTCCATGCTAAACATCTGTATCAGATAGCATACACTGACCAACATGTGTATAATTTTGAAATAACCATCAACAACTGCAGTGAGTGTGTACAGATACAGGGGTTTTGTAAAACTGTAACTTACTCATTTCTTACCAGGCTTATTTCCTTGAAAAGAAGTTTCTGTACTTCTCTTGTTTTGAAAATTTCTTTGGCCTCAAGGGAAAGAATATATATTGGCTTTGACTTGTTATAAATTCAGCAGCTTTTATTATGAGTTATATTTGTATCAGCCAAGATTAAAAGCAATGGTAGTCATAATTGTCATGAAAGCATTTTTTTTATTAACCTGAAGAAAATTACTGTTCAGTTATTGATACTTAGTCTTTAAAGTGGTATCTCTTCAGAAAATACAGGTTTAATAATATCCTAACTGCTAAAACTTTAAAAAATTTGTTTTTCATGAGATGGTACTGCATTTTGTATAGTAATTTGTACATTTTTGTTGTTATAAAATGTAAATAAGTTTCTGTATTTTTAGCTCTTCAAAATGTGAAAATTCAAAGCATTTTTATTAAAATTTTACTAAAAAAAAGGTTCATTAATAGCTTCTTACACTCCATGGAATGTGAGTTTTCAGATTATTGTAGTAGAACTTTACCACAGACGTGATTTTCCTAACGCAATTTCATATTTTTTAAAGTATTTTGATATTTTGACAGAAGGTAGTTGCTGATTTTTGTTTTTTTCCTGTGTGAATCATTACATTTTTCTCTAGTGGAGAAGGGAAATTGGGTGAAGAAGTCCAAAAATGATTCTTTGATCAGATGTCCACTGGCAAATATGGTATGTAAATAAAGTAAAACAAAACCTGATAGCATTCGGACTAAAAATTGTGGTAAATCTTAGAAGTTAAGTGAATGCACTCAAAGTATACCTGTATATTGTGAATTAACATGTTATGAAAGGCGCCTTTGCCCTGCAGAAATAACAGCTCATATAACTATTTGTAGATTGCTGTTTTTAATATTTTACATTAATATTCAGCTTTATAAGACAACCTAAAAAAAAAATCCTTTGATTCATAATAAGTTTCCTTATGTTTTATAGAATGTTACAACATGACAGGAGTAATCAGATAGCTATCTGTGGGATTAAGGCACTGCAATTCCAAACTAGTTTACTCCAGGTAATTTGCCTGTGCTTGGTTAATATGTGTTTCTATTTATTAGAAAAAAAGAACTACGTTACTCTCTGCCAACAGGCGTATAAATCCACTAGTACATCTCAAGAAATGGTTTTCCCAGTATTAAATGCTTTACTGTGAACAAGGCTCTCAAAAAAGTTTGTGTTCGGTAGGGACGAGGCTGAAGTCCTTACTCCATTCCAGACGCTGAGACAACCTGAAGTTCAGAGTTTTTCTTAGCTGAACAAATTTTCTGTTAAATAATTAGGTAGAATGTCCCATCTCTTGTCGTCCTGGTGTGTGTAGAAAGGGCTAATATATATGGCAACATCTGTAATGTTTCTTACCTTCCTGGTCTCTTGGGGAGCTGAGCCTGCTAGTGCAGTTCTTATCCACACAGAGGCTAAGGAGAAAGAAAAATTTTTCTGAAATTGTGGGGTTGGGCATGCTACTTAATGGGCCTTGGCAAAGTTAATCAGTGGACTGTGGTATTCCAAATGTAGAGAATGATAATCCATTATGAATTATTCTGTTGGTCCACCATTGGCTTGCTAGAACCAGTGACAAGGTTCCTGCCGTGCTGAGGAATTATATGCCACAGTAGTGATGCTTTACAGAATTTCTTTAACTTGGTGGGGTTTTTGGGGTGTTTGTTTGTTTGTTTGGGGTTTTTTGTGTGGTTTTTTGGCTTTTTTTTTTTTTTTCTTCTTTAATGGGAGAATTTACTTAGAATTCCCTAATCTGAGTATCTTGAACTCTGAAATTCTCTCTAATGCATAGTGTATGTGTGTGGTCTCTTCAGGATGGTTAACAAAATGAGATTGGTGAGTTCCTGTTTCACCTTAAAATTTTTACAGCTTGCTTTACCTTTATGGGTGTTTTCTTAATTTACTGCATTTTCTTCTGATCAACAAACTAAATTTGGAGGAGGCTCATGTTGGTTTGTTATTTCCCTTTCAAAGTTTACAGCATGTAATGTTTAAAATCTGTATTCTTTCTTGATTAGTTCTGCATGCAAAGAACTTTTCTTCCTGGGAAAAATGTGAATTAAATGCAGGTTGACTTAAATGTCTTAAAAAAAAATGAGCTCAAAATAGCACTCCTATTATTGAAGAGTTCTGCATGTTTTGTGAGTTTTACCCCAGTTTCATAAGGAAATAAGGCATGCAATTGCAAGGTCTCCATGTGAATGTGCTGTTCCCTGCATAACCCCTCTCTTCCTTGTCACTTCTGCACCCTTTGGCTGGTTTCCTGGTCAGGGGATGAAGGTCTCCCCTACTAAGGTGTTACTGTTTCTGTCCTTATGATTAATTGTTTTGCTAGGTCAAAGTCCTTAATTTCAGTGGTATGGGTAAGGGAAGAAAAAAATCTGCTGCCTTGTCTTTTGCCAAGAATTACCTTGCAGGCATGGACTTAGTTCTCTCCCTCTCTAACAAGCAGCAGCTTGTGAAGTGGCAAACATGGCGGGGCCTGCAGATACTGGGTACAGGACTCGAGAAATTGAAGGGAAGGAATGTTTTGCAGCAGGAGCAGTATTGGACAGGGGAGCATTGAGGAAGTTTCAGTAGCTTGCTTTAGGTTGTTTTCATGCATCAATAGACATTAAAAATTGTTGACAAGGTGAGAGGTATTGGTTCAATTATTTTGTAGGGTTGTTTTACAAACAAGCCTGGTCAAAATTGGAGCAGCTTCTGAGGTAGATGTGATGTATTTTCACTGTAGCTCGAGACGGGTATGGAGGTGTTAGAACTTAGCAATTCCATGCATACTTCTGTGAAAGCTGGTTTTCCTGGGAATGAGTACTTGATCATTCCTGGAAGCCAGAGAGACAAAGCCTGAAGCCTCTAGCCCTAGAACAGGCTACATGTCAGGGAAGTTTAGGATGATTGACACTGATGGCTTGCCAAAGGGCTAGATAAAGTGAGCTAGTGGGATCTAGTAAGAGATTTGTTAGAGGAGTCATCAAGTGACACATGTTGGAACTGGCATTTTTTGATAAAAAAGGTATACTTTAAATTTTCTAACCATCTGTATTCCACAGAAAGGTACACCAGTATCCTTTGGGCTAACCCTATCCCTCCTAGTTCCTTAATGCCTTAGGCTTACCTCTGACAGCATCAACACCCTTTGAAGATTTCAGTTGTGCAGCTGAAATCATGCTAGACGAGTCTGTTCTTTTCTGAAGCAAGGAAGGTTTCTTGCCAGCTGTATCTGACAAAACACCAGTGATTTGCAGTGTGTGGTGGGACACTGGCCTTGCTGCTGCTTTAAAACATTGGTAGTTCTCAGGTAGTAAATAGTCATGGTGCGATGTCAAAAAAAATATGCTGTGCTTTGTTGCTTAAGCATTAACCTTCAGGAACTGAATTTAAGGTAATTTAAGTAAATTTTTTCTGAACATGTATTGTCATTCAAAGTGTGGGGCCTTTTTATTTTTTTTTTCCTCTCTTCTTAGAGATTTTCCTGTTGATGTTTATAGAAAATAAACTAGAGGTCACCTTTTCTACTTCTTAAGCAAATTCTGGTAAACCTTAACCATTTTTGATCAGAAATGTGTCTAATTTGTTTAAACTCTGATGACAGAAGCTGCACAACTTCTTTAGTAAGTCTGTATCACTGCATTACCATGCTTACTTCTAGACCAGATCAAAAAATAATGGTCTTATATCCTTTGAAATTTAAGTCCATTTTCATTTTTAGAAAGCAGTTATTTTCAAAATCCTCTGTTAGATGGAGCTAAACCTCATCTTTCGAGTGTTGTTACTTCAGAATACACTGTTAAAAGTAGATGACCTTTTTCTTATTGGTGGTTCTTCACTCAAAATAGTTCTTGAAAACAGGGGTGTTTGTGGTGCCATCTTGTTACACAAAGGTGGATGTACTTTGAATAAATTGTTCTTTTGATTAGAGAATGATAACACCAAACACTCCTGCGTTCGTGTGGATCAACTCTAAACAGTTGGTTTTTTTCCAGGTGGCATACCTTGTTTAAGTGTGCAACATGTTTGGTGCACCAAGGGATGTGCTCTCAGTTGTGGCAATGGAAGAATTGCCACATCACCACCAATTATCATTAATAAATGACTGGAGTTTCTCAGTAAAACTGAAGTCTATAGAATGCAAGTATTCTTACTACCAGATAAATATTAACGTTTATTTGCGGTTTTCTTCCAGATACCTGGAAATTGCTAAAGCACTTCCCTTATGAAAGCAAACATGTTAAAGTATCAGAACTTTTTTCACATGAGTGTAGGCTGCTGGTTTGTATAGGCTATGATCTGTAAATTTTACATAGGCCTTCCAAATAGGTTGTCCTAAGGAAGGAGGTTCCACATTTCATTTCTAATTCTAGCTTTTGCACGTTTTGAGCAAGTTGAAAACTCAGATTTTTCCTGACTTGAAATGATACACGCCTTGATCCTTTTTCAGTCCACAGCAGCTTCCTCAGTCTCTAAAGATGGGAATTCTGTAAAACTGTATTTTTCAAGTTGATTTGAAACAACATACATGATATACTCCTTCATAGGAGTGCAGAAGGTACAGAAATCCTTCCTGTGTTGGGAGCAGTTATTCAGCTGCCTTCTACCCTTAGAAACTGCTTGGTAAGCTTCCAGAGAGATTTACTGGTGTACTTGGACAGTATTATAAACCCTAAATTTTTTTCAGTGAGACATCACACTTGAAGCAAAACCTGGTTATCTGCTGCACTTGCAAGGTTTCTAGGAATTCAAGACTTGCAGGTTCAGTGGTTATAGGACTCTTCTGCACTTTTGAGACCCTTCAATGTCCGTAGCAAATTGTATCCATGATTTCAGGACTTTTAGGGTATGTGCTGTATAATGAAATTAGAGGTGTGTGCACTTCAGGCTCTTGAATCAAGATACTGAGTAGCCATAGAAAAATCTGGGAGCCCCTCCTGTCTGTTTTGAGACAGTTCCATCATCAGAAATCCTTGGATCTTAAAAGTTATATTAATTTCAGTTATGCTTAATATTTAGCAACCTGCTTGAATCCTGAATAACCAACATCCTTGTTACACTAAGACAGAAGCACTTCAAATGCTTATTTTTCTAAGTGTTTTAGGAACTGGATGTTATGCTCTGAATAATTCTTTTGTAATTAAAACAAAAGTGTAATATTTGGCTGTCCCCTGCTTTCTATTTTTTTTCACTGTGTAAGTAAGTAAGTCAGTAACTCATATTTCTGTTAGTAGAAATAATAGTGTAGAATTTGGTGATCTTGCAATAGAGTTACTGCTTGGAACAGTAGGCATTGGTTTTCTGTGCTGGAAAAACTGAGTCTATGCTTTTGGCATATAGTTGGTGTATCTAGGCAACCGCTACTGAATGCCAGGATTCTCTCTTTTGCAGACATCTGCCCTGCCAAACCCATGTTCCTAGGGAGAAGAAAAAGTGCATCCAGATGTAGCAACTCAGAAGGCAAAGAAAAGGAGACTGAGAAAATAGGTAAATACTGAATTGCTATACAAGAACTTCAGCTATCTACAGATGAGACAGTAGCTGAGAGCTCCCTCTGCACATACCACGTGAAAGGTGACAGGGTATGTGGTCCTGAAATCGTATGCTTTTCAGATGTTTTCCCTGCACCCCTTTTTAGAAGAATTACTCTTTTTCAATTTCAGAGTGAATTTGCAAGTTTTTAAATTGCTGTGTTTTAGGATGCTTTAGATTTGTCAGGCAGCACTATGGAGATGAGCTGTGTGTCACTGCAAGGCCAGGTGTGATTCACTTAAGATGGGAAATAATCTAAGACCCTGAATTTAGTGGAGACGTCGTAGACTGTTGTTTTTAGTTAAGTCTTTGACAGAATAATAAGTGTCACAAATAGAACTCTGATCTTTGGGCTGCCATAATATATTGTACAAAATCCCATATTGTGTAAGTACTTGTACATTAAGTTGCCTTTCTCTGTCAGGTAACAGCATGCCTGTTTACTACCACTCTATTGTTCAGAGACATTAACAACTCCATCCACTGATAAAGAGCTGATGTTTAAAACAGCTTGATTTATATGAGTTACCAGTTTTGTTACTGCTGCCTTCTTCCCCTCTGGCAATTTTGGAAGTGTCAAAATGTCTTACACTTGTCAACATTTAGGCACCTGCTTTTTCAATTGTTTCAAGCAGTAACAAAGATGGAAGAGTTACAAGTTTCAAATATTTTGGATGTCGGCTTTGTTCCACATTTGATTTTTTGCTTCTTGCACTTAAAATATGATCCTTAACATTGCCTCATTGCTGTAGTTATTTTCTTTGTGCTGAACATATATTAATCAAACTTAACTTTATTATCACTGGCAATAAATTGTTGCTAAAATTTCAAGGAGATGTGTAACATTTCTAGACTTGCCATTTTATATACTTTCTGAGTATTTAGAGGCTGGTGTTAGGTTATCAGTAACTAAAACATTAGTGGCTCCTCCTGTATGTATGCAGTATGATAAGACTGATCTGGTGAAGTAGTACTTGTGTTCTCCCTTTGTTATCCACATGAAGGTGACAGACTGTTACCACCTGAAATTTTACACATTCTTCTTGTAAATGCTCATTCAGTAATGTTGAAAAATGGCCAGTTTGTGCTAGTGAAACTGATGGGATTATAGGAACTAATAAGACTAAAGCAAAAGTAAGATACTTAATGCTTGTAAAATTGTAACTGGATTTTAAAGTCTAACATGTACAACTGCCGGATTCCCTGTACAAAATGTGATGTTATATGAAAGATTTAGCTACACACAATAGACACTTCAAAAATATTGGTACTAGCAATATAACCTATTTCTCTCTCCTACCCCTTTGTTAATGTGGCTTTCAAGAACAAGGTGGTGTTCCAAATGCTCCTCTTGCACCGCAAAAGGTAGCCAGGAATCACTCAGGAGGTGCTTTCACATTACAGTTGGGCTGTTCTTATGGCTTGCTGTTATTGAAGGGGTTAGTTCTGCTCCTGCCATTCTTGGCTGGGATCTTCTGCCAGCTTTGATGCCTGTCATCTTCTTGCCCTTCATCTGCATGATTCAACCTGCTAAAGTGACAGCATCCCTGCCAAAAAAGTCAAACCTCTCACTTGTCTTCTCCCTCTCCCCTTTTTGGTGTTATTTTTTTGCCCTTTAGTGGACTGAGCCTCGTCACTGAATGACTAGAGAAATGCTGAAGTAGATGGAACATAGTCCTGAGAGGAGGGGGAAAACACTGCCTGCTTCAACAGAAATCAAATATCAGCTAAAATGTAATGAAATTTCATCTTTAAAACACTTTATGCTGATATAATTGTTCCAGCCCTGGATGGAACTGCCATGGGTTTTAGGTATAGGTGAAAATAAAGCTAACACACACAATGATGTTTATTGACCTAAGTGTCCATATTAAACTCTTTAGTTTCTGGACATTAATAATTACTAAAATACTGTGTATTATACAGAGCTGCAACATAAATTAACATCATAAACACATCATCTCATGAAACCGTTTGCCACGCACTGCCAAAGTAGTGGATTACATCAGCTTCATGGACTATGTGGAATGTTTTGCCTATGTAATATTTAAATTCTTAATGTGTTTTTCCTTCAGTGAGGCAGGGAAAAACATTTGTAATTGTGGATTAATGAGGATGATCTCTGGGGTGCTGTTCATTTTGCATGGGTTTTTTTAGGGGGTATTGTGTTTTTCTCCCCATCTTTAGCCTATCATGCCACTTCTGTTGTGTTTCTGTTACTGCTGCTCTGGGTCCAAGCAGGATTCTCCAGGCACTGCTCTTTTGAAGTCTCTGGTTATTATCTCAGTGGGATTTTTCTGTTCTATTTCCAGACATGCTTTTTTGAAACAATGTGTTAGTACCTTGTTAATCATGCAAAGAATGATGTTTGCTTTTAATTTATGGCGTGGACTGACATTTACACCTTAAGGTTCTTAAAGCAAAGGCTCTCTTTTACTTTGTAGTGTCAGACATGTTGTAAAGGCCATAAGAATTCTAGAAGAAACACTTCCGATTTTTGACCCATCACTATAGTATAAGAGGAGAATGACAGAAAAATGGTGTTTCATGAGCTAGGCTTTTTCTGTTTTATGGTGACAGATAATGGTAATATTTACTACTTATGAGCCATGCACGTAGATCTACATATTTATGTAGTAATGAATAAAGTAAAATATTGTGGCATTTCTACTTAAAACATAATTGCCATGGATGTTAACACAAATCTGGATGTCATAGAAAGTGCACCAAAAATAAAGCTGTTTTACCAAGTTGATTCAGTACTGCTGGAGTATTCTAAGAAGCTGTAATAAGGGAGGTTCTTGAGAAACAGGCAATATTTCTGTTTATAGCTAATGACAAAGTAAAGGTGATATGTGTCATACTTACAGCTGATTACATGCTGCAAAGGTAGCTGTAGAATAGTTTTTGTACTAAATTTCTGAAGTGTATTAATAGCTCTGTTCTTCAGAGTTGAAGCATTAAATTAAAAAAAAGTTCTGCAAGACTCAGTTTACATCTTTTCCAGAACTTTGCTCCTCTTTCCCCCTTGCTCTATCATGTCTCCGTTTCCCTTTCCCCATCTTGTTCAGGCTAGATCCACCAAACCTCAAATAAAATTCATGTTTTTCTTTTCTCTACCTTAACACCTGCCTGTCATCACCCTCCCTGCCCCAAGGTTGGAGCATTTATGCTGTTTACATTGTTTGTTTTTGAAAGCTGCTCTCCTGATCTGTTCTCTATCCAGCATTGCATCCCTGTACCTTATTGCCTTGATTTTGCTGCCTCCTTGTCATCTATGCACCATCTTTCCCCTGTGAATGATCCCCATGCACTTGCTTTGGGTTTGCTTTGCTTGTTGGTGAAGGTGCAATGGTGCTGTGGCAAACCCAGCATCCAAATGCTGTTGTTCACTGTCTGCAGGTATAACCACACTGAAAACTCTTGGGTTTTAAAGCAGTTTCAGAAACTGCTTGTCTTCTGCAGCCAAAATGGACTTGGGGAAGACTGAATGGATCTAAAGCTGAATGCAGAGTGATACCTTGTGATGTACCATCTTCATCCTTCATATCCCATTTATGAGGTACTGTCCTCAGGAGACCTTACCTACAAGTACATCAGAAATTGTGCAGTGGGGGACTTGAGCAAGACCTGTTGTCTGTTTGGAACATGGCAAGATCTAACAGCAAGGAGTCCAGATAATGGGGACAGTCTTAATGCTGAAATGAGGGGTGGGAATGTTTGGGGATGTGTTTTTTATGGATGTATATACAGGGTGAAATGAGACTTCAGATCTTGTTGGATAGTGTTATAATGTTGGTAGCAACACTTCAAAAAAGCACACTCCAGAGCTTTTCATTTTATTGACATCTAAAGACAAAAGAGGCCTTCTGGGAGTTATGACCCACTCCCTTCCCATCTGATTGGGCCTGTTTCTCAGGCAAGATACCAATGAGATATGGCAGACTTGCTAGTTAGTTTGGGTTTTTTAGATCTCAAAATCTACTGATATACTCAAGGAAGGACTCATAATGAGAAAGGATCAATTGACAGGAGAAAGGGTGATTGCTAGTGTCGACCAGGGAAGATGTACGTGCTGCTCCCAGGGTTTTCTTAGAACAGTTTCTTTCAGCATGTTCTTTAATGACCTTGAAGGTGAGGTTAATTTGATATTGATCAGTTCAACAGATGTAAAATCTGGTAAATAAAAGCAATTAATTTAAAATAGTGAGGAGGTTGAATAAAAGTAAGGGGAGCTTTAACATGAGAAAGAACAAAAGGCTACAGAACTGCTGATGCTCCTGAAGTTACAAACGAAGTTGTGGCTCCTTGTTACTTGCTAGAGAACTTTGATTCCTCCTGGAGGAGCCTCTGTGCTTCAGCATTTGAGGCTGTTCACACTGAACTAACCACTGAAGCTTAGCAGAAAATAAGGTCTTGTCTCCCAGGATTTCTGGTTGGGTTGCAAATACCCAGACTTTCTTTACAGGCTTGTATTTAATTAGTCCTAACATGGCCCAGGAAAGCAGAGGAGATTTTGAGCTCACCATGTCCATGTTACATTAAAATACTGTAATACTGTGTCAGGTTATTGAAAGAGGCAGAGGGACATTAGGGTTTAACTGATCTGTTTCTGAGCCTTGGCTGCAAATTTGGGGTCAGACACATGAGTATCCCCATGTTTAATATCAGTGTTAGTCCTTCCCTCTGACCTTCAGGGCAAATATTCTGCCTTCTTGCTGAAGATCCTCATTGTGAGGGCAGGATATGAGACACCTACACATTCTCATTTTCTTGACTTTTGCAAATCCTAATTCATTCCTAATGAACACATCTCTCCAGAGATGCTGACAGGTCATGAGAGTAAACCTAGCAGCACACCCAGTGTGCTCAGAGTTCACAATCCTCTTCTCTTCCAAAGCAAACAGTGTAGTCTGTTCTTTAAAGCATGGTGTGTTCTGGGAGGTGCTGGGGTTTATGGGAAGTTTTAACAGGAGAAAGCTCCGGTCTGCATTGTGCACTAACATCTTGAGTGGAGGCTTTAGGCAGATGCTTTCTTCTGTTGTCACTACTTTTTGTGTCCTTTACATACAAGTGAGAAGATGTGAGAAAATCAGCAAGGGAACCAAGGCTGTTTGCTTTCATGCAGTAGACAGAGAGAAAATGAAGTATTGTTAACTGCCTACCTCACTGTCTCACTCAGTCCATTCTCACCCCATGACTTCACTGAAAGGCCTTTCACGTTTCCGTATTAGAAATAACAGCAGGGGAAAAAACCCAACAACCATGCTCTACTCCATCCATTGCAGCTGTATCATCCTTTCCCAGATGCCTATGTTGCTTTTAAGAACAATGATAATAGAAACACTAGTGGGGAAAGACAGAGCACAAACAATTCCCACTCCTCCCTTTGAAGTGAGCAGTTTAAAAATGAGCTTATTTTGTTAGAATTCAGGGTAAATGCTTTACAATAGATGAGAGGTACTTTTGCTCAGTTCCAATGGACTCCACCAAATCAACCTCCCCCTCAATTCAATTAATTCCCTCCCCACTGTGTGTGAGGAGCAAGGTTTGGATATAAAAACACTGAATGTAAGATTAAAATGTCTACAGAGATGATCAGAAGGGAGTCTATTTTAATAACACTCTCAGATTACTGTGCATGAGATGTGGAAGTAGGAGGCTGAATCTCAGTGCAGTGCCTTTACAATTATAATCAGAATTGAACTGAGTATTGGTCAATAGGAAATTTGCTCCTCAGGGTAGGGAGAGGACTGTAACAAGAATTAAGTCTCAGGATGTTAGTGAAGGGAAACCATCTGAAAAGAATAATCAACTGCAGTGTATGGTTCTCAGGTTCACAGAAAGAATTGTTCAAAATTAAACAAAAACCCAGAGCAAGAAACAGCAGAAGATTCACAGACTCAGATGATTGTTGTGCAGGCAGAGGAGAAACACAGGTTCCAAGTGCATGATGCTTTCCTTTGGTGATTTTTTTTTTTTCTTTGAGACATTTACAGCTGCTGTCAGGATAAAAGGAAGAAGTTATTCACTCTTTCCTTATGACAATTTGGTTCCTATAAATCAGGGCATGGTCTATGAAAGTTGTCATTACTTCTAGGCATGTCACGAGCTACGCATAAAAGGTGCTAATTGAAAATACCAGTCTGCAGACATTTTTCCTTCTTAATCTCCCAGGCTGAAAGTTTGCTGAGTTTTTTCTCTTTTGTCACATAATGCATGTCTGGTGTCTTTTAAATTAATGTTGGGCTGCTGGTGAGTGTGTTATTTCATAGAAGCCAAGCTTAAGATCCATTGATTGCTTACTCTGTTTTCCTGGTCACATCTAGTCTGTGCATTATTTGGAATAAGATATTAAATGTGATTAGCATGAGTTCACTACTTCTGTGTAATACAACTGTGCTTTGTGATGAGAAACTTGTCTTTTAAAACTCTTGGAAGGCTGAGGTAAGGTATAACTATATAAGGTGCTATAATTCTCTGCTCTACAAATGTCACTGATTTAAGAGACTATGAAGAACTGGAAAATTCAGCAGTGGAAGAGGAGTATTTGCAATTTTATATCTTTTATTTAAAGATGTAAGATTAAAACAGACACCGAACATTAAGATAAGGAATATAACCTCTGTGTATAACCTTATAATGTTATAACCTTATAATGAAGGAGTATAGGCTCTGTAGTTGCCATCTTGTTGGAGCCCTTGATCATCCTAAATATCTGCTGAAGGGTATATGTGTGCAAGGTGTGAAAAAGAGGAAAACTGTGTGTGCCCACTTCTTTGTTTGTGTGCCTCTGCTAAGACATGAATGCCATTTCTTGTCTTTTTTGCTATGCTCTCAGCAGGGTCTATACTCAAAGGAAAGATATAAATGATGCAGTCATGAGTTTTGACAAAAGGCCTTGGGTTTATTCTTCATCCTGAAGAGAGTAAATGGTTTTAGCAAAACATTATGAAACAAAACTTCATGAAACAAAACTTCCTGGAATTACAGCACATATTCATGTGAATGTTTGTATTTCTGCAGGTTTTGACCATCCATAGTATTTAGCACTTCAAACCTTCACATCTATGTTTAAATGTTAACAAATCAGGATGCTTTTTATGCCAAAGTAATTTGATGTAGGGATAAGCTATTGCCTTAATGCTTTTTTAAAGCTGAAGGTTTTCTAATATCAGTCATTTATCACAATGTCCTCAATGATTTAAATTGTGCAGTACAGATGTCCAAGCAAATGTAGAGTGTGGTGTTTAGTCAGCGTTTCCTTCAGTCAAACCTTAGTCACATGATATGGTACTTGAAATTACCGCTTCAATTTAAAAGTGAATCTTGTTTCAAAGAGCTGACAGTTATCATGTCTTTTCAATGTATTTATCACTGCTTCTGCCTAATGAAATTACTCATTGGATGCAAAGAAGTGGGATCAGGCCTCGTCTTTGAAAACTGCTGAAGAACAGTCTGGCAAGGCCAACAGCAACTAGGTAACCCTGTCAATCATACCGTTTCAAACTGGGATTGCCTAGGAAAATATGTCATAAAACCAGCGTAGGGCACGGAAATCAGAAAAACTTGCACCAATGAGGGGAAAAGTCATTGGAGGCAGGTTGTTTATTTTGTGGGAGGGTGAGACAGAGAAAACAGGGTCAAATAGTGGGAAGAGGTATGGTAAGGTATACAAAACTCTCCATTTTACTGCAGGCTATAGGAATCACCTCCAAATATAATAGCTGCAAGATATAGCAAAAAAAAGCCAGCTTATGAAGCTAAACACAGTATGAATATTCTGGAGTGAAAGTAATGTAATTATTTGAGAGTTCAGATGTAGGTGATACTAGTTCTGCTCAAAAATAGCACTGATGCTCTGGAAGTCTTGAACAAGCTATTAAGAAATTACTGTATTATAGGCAAATATTTGTTTTTAAATTTGCTTTCACTGTAAAGGCCTATGGTGCCACTATGTCTCAAGCAATAAATAAGCAGACGTCAGAAATGTAGCCTGTGATTGACATTGCTTGAGCTGCCTCTGCTTCCCCAGAGTCTGAAGCTGCAGCAAGTATCATGGTGCCTACCAGAGTGAAAGCACCAGTTTAGAATACTAGTATGAGACTGTGGAGTGGCAGAGGGGGAGAAGTGCCCTAGGTCTCACCCACGTGTCCACCAGAACTAATCTGCTGTCTTGGCAATGAAAGTTTCCCTTCTTCAGACAGGAGATCAGACCTGGGCAGTGCTCCTGAGAGGGAGGAAGGGCCTGAGCTATACTTTCAGTCATTCTGACTCTCCTAGGTGGATTATTTGGATGATTGCAGGATCATTTGGTGACTCTCTCACATAAGGCACCTTTGAACTTAGACTGCCTTAATCTAGTCCTGAGTAGAAGTTAATTTGGAGCTATTCAGAAGCTAATTTAGAGAGGTTTACTGAGTTCTCGTCAAAGGAGCAGTCCTTTAGGGTTCCATTTAGAAATCTTGATTTTTCTTTTTACTGTGGTTTCCAGGTTTGCTTCAGGGAAAAATACCTCAGTTACTATTGCAGGGCATGAGATGCTACTTTATCTCTTAAGTAATGCTCAGTTCTTCTGGAAACACTGATGGTACCTTAATACAGCACAGGGACAATCTACATGTGGCTCTTAACCCCACTAGTGCAGGCAGAGATACCAATAGTAGCTTGCAGTGGACTCCTGTGTTGCAGCAAACACCCATCCCCCTACATTTTTTTCCCTAGGAATCTCACCATCATCATTCTTTTTACATATATCCTACCAGCTGTTTGTCATCTTGCCACCAAACAAGCTCCTGAGCCCCAGTGATGCTGTTTAAGTGAACGTCTGGCCACCTTCCACCCAGGCCTGCATTTTTCTGAAGAACACATGGGTTATGAACAGCATGTTCTAGGAGGATAACAGGAGAGGGTTTACCTATGGAGGTAGCCAGATACTGTTTAAAAATATCCTGTATTTCTAATAACAAACCTAGGAACATACTGCACTAGGTTTTCTGAAACATTTTTGATGCATTTTAATTGCCAGCTGTCTGAAGACACTGTGTGAACCTCATTCTGACCTTAGGCTTTGTGTCTTGAGGCCATCAGATGTACCACATGCTGAAGACTGAGCAGCAAACACATTTGAGGCTATGCAAGCACTACAGGATGGGCACCTGGTCTGTACATTGTCCATCTGGCCTGTGATTTCTTCTGTGAGGGTATTCTTTTGGGACATTGAGAGGATTGCTCTGGAGGATTAATGTATTTTCTTGCTGGTGCATCGATGGTTTCTGACTGAAATGACTCTAAACCAATAATTCTTTAAGGGAGTATGAGAACAGAAAGGATACAGTGGAGGAGGCGAGCTTCAGGGCTTGCCCCCTGGCGTCTGAAGTGTGGCACCAAGACATGCAGGGGACCACTCACCAGGCTGCTTCAGCTGCAGGAGCAGCACACAGCTTAGCCCACGGCAATTTCTCTGCTTGGAGCTCTAGTCCACTGCAGCTGAATTGTAATCTGCCACCTGATCCCACCTTTGCAAATGTGGCATGGTCTGCACTGACCCTAAACTAGAATATTTTAATTTATAGTTAGTATGAGGAAGAAGCAAGGCCTTCATTGTTCACATAGCACCCCTTCCTGTGCCTGTGTAACCTGGTCTAAGGTCTGACCCTAAATTCAGCTGAACAGGACATGTGCTTCTGAGACCAGCAAAAGAGGAGCACTTGCAGTCTAGTCTCAACTCTTGCAGGATTGTAGAAGGAGGCAGGCCCAAGAGAGCCCAACAGTGCTTTCAGATACATCAGGCTGGTGGGTCTCCAGTTTGGGGAGCTCTGTGAAGACTGTGGAATGGCACAACTCTACTTAAGTTTGTGTAGAGGCTTGAACCCTGAGCTTGAACACTGACTGGAATAAAGGTTTAGTTGCGCTTGATAGGAGAGCATGTGGAAACACAGCATTTAGGCCTTTTTAAAAGCTGGTACAAACCTGTAGTGCAAGCGGGGTGTAAGCATTACTCTGGACTGGGATTTGCATGGGAGGAAAGAAAACTAGGTTGTTAATTCCCCATAATATTTTTAACTCCTTCCTCAGTTGCAGCAGCGTCCAGTGGGTATTGAATTCTGTGTCTGGATCTGAATCCGGCAGCATTTCACAATGAGTAGTTCAGTTCCAAATATTGTACAGAACATGACGCTGAGGTTATCCTGACCCAATGCACTTGGGCATGATTTCTTGCAGGAGTTCAGTATTTTCCTGGAGTGTCAGGTGGGAGCTTGAGTCTTGTTTTCAGAGAGAACTTTGGAAAAAATTGTGGTTGGTGGAGAAGTTAACTCAAGCTGAGATGTATTATTTTTCTGTTACTCCTTCCAGTTAGATAACTACATTGATTAAAAAGCTGTTTTTAAAACATGGTATTACTCAGTCTTTTGTAGTTCCTTTTACAAGGAAAACGTGCTCAATAAAAAGGAGCTAAGGTTTCCAGTAGTGAGATAGGCCTGTAATCTTTGTGTCTATGTGTGGGAAGTACTTCAAAATTGCCTCCTACAGACAGATTAGTGAATTGTTGGTAGAGGGAAGTTTCTAAAAAATTCTGCTTTGCATAAACTTTAAATTGCACAAAACATCTACTTTTCTGTTATCTTCATTATTAGGTACTATCTGAAACAAATGTCAGGCTGACACCTCACAAATTGTTTGCTACCGATTCTCTTATTACTTTACAGATGTTCCAAAAGTTTTCACAGCAGCTTCTCAGAAAATATCTAAAGATGAGGGCAGGTTTCATTCTGTAGCATCATTGTTTTGGCAGGTATGCAGAAAGATGAGTGGGCTGATCATGTGCTTCCCATCTGTCAGCTCATCACTGTTAATAGATGGTTGAAGGAAAATTGCAGTTATTTCACACAGCACTGGATGCTGAAAGTTCATATGTCAAGAAAAGATGGACACGGAAATAGCAGACTTTTTTATTCACAAAAGACATCCTTGCGCTGCCCTGCTGGGGGTAGTTATCTTTTGTGCACCTGTGATCTTGGCTTAATTTGGACTTGCTGATGCTCACTGAAAAGGACATGACACTCAGTCTGGGCCTGTGTTCCTTGAGACATTGAAATGCAGAGCAGGATTTTTTCCAGCAATGTTGAAGTCCAGCTGAAGGCTGACAGCGTACTACAGTGAACAGGTTTTCCTAATTTTCTGGAACTACAGCTTATTCCTGAGTGCCAGCTATTGACACCTCCCTCTGAAACACTGTGTATATTGCTGGTTTTTATCCACAGACTTGTGCTCTAAGGTACACCAGCTTCACAGGAATAGGTCCATATAAAGGTTTATCCATATTTATTTATCCATATAAAGGTTCCTCAAAAGGCAGGTTGGACTCTACAGCTGTAGTGATTTTAATGACTAAACACAAACTTTCCTGGTTTTGCTTGTCTGAAACACATTCTAACAACCCAGTCAAAATGCCCCCATTGGTGGCTTCCTGGGGTGCAGTTTATCCCAGATGATAAATTCAGTAGTCTGTGCTTAACCCGGATTAGGGGCATCCTGCAGTGTTTCAAACAGCTCAGTACTTACAGCTTTTGGTACAGCATGTTACAGTATGACAGTAGCATGACTGAGTTGTTAAAATGGCCACTTTGCCATTCATAGTGCACTGCTCAAATAAAACTTGTCTATTGATTTTTAACAGCAGCTAGGCAAGCTCTTCTGTGTGAGTCATCTCCCCTAAATTTAGCTGCCTAAATATTAGACATCTCATCTGAACCAGTCATCTAACATAGTGTTCAAATTAGTCATCAGAGATAAGCAGCTCAACAGTACCTGTATCGAGAGGTTTCTAGCAGAGACAGGAGGTTAGGTCATCTGTGGAGGTAACTGTTTTTCTCTCTGCTTCTGATTTAATTTTGTGACTTTTGACAGCAAGGCAAGGGAAGCTCTATCCTTTGCTCTGTTTTCCAAAAGTGTCTTTTCAGTTTCAGTTATCAATACCCTTCCTTTTAATTATGAAGAAATGTATTTGTTTGAAGCACCAAACTGGATTTGCTGCTGTTATTTTAAATCAATTAATCTTATTTTCTTATTGTTTCTCTTGATTCTGAGTTAGAATCATTTCCAAGCTTGGGTGAAGAAGAGATGTTCTTTATTCTTTATTTAAACACATTTTTCCCCAGTAATCAATAGCATAACTGGAGCTATGGGTTTCAATGTTCTCTCCTTAAAAACAGAGATGAGAGAGTATTGTGAAGTCATACATCTTCCCTGTCAAACATTTAATTTATTGTGCTGTTCATTTATAGCTTGAGACTAGAGAACTGTTGGTTGACAAAAGAGGATGGATGATTCTTTTATTGAGTCCTTACACAGCTGGCAGAAGATAGCAAATGGAGGAAGGAGTTGTGCAACCACTCATTTCCAAACTTCTAATAAATCACTGATAGACCACGAGGGATTTATGCTAACTTAAATAACTTTCCAAGGGATTGGGAGTTGACAATCGTTTGTCTCATTCGCTGTGGTTAAACTTGAGCATCAGAAACCAGGTTAGGAAGAAACTTTTATAGTAGTACACAAAAGCTAATGTTGTAGATATATACAAATAAACAGCATGATGCATTTCTAACTCAGTTGTGGATATTGCTTAAGCCCTCCAAAGTTAAAGCAATATTAGCATTTGAATAGTTCTTGTTTTAGTATTATTTATCCCATGGTACACCAAAGCTCCTTTCAAGTTAGTAGTTTATGGTAATGGGAAAGTGATTTCAGTAGCTAGCTTCTCTGAGAGCTCAGTTTAAGTTTGTGCACAAGATGGTCATGCTGTGCGCAATGCTTTGGAGCCCTGATGCTGCTGCTTCTGCCTCAGAAATTCTTGGTTACGAGGCAGTGGGCATCCCTCAGCTTCCACTCCTGCAATTCTCTTCCTCTGATCATTTTGACATACATGAAAATCTTACCATGGTAGAAAATACAGATGCTTATTGGTTTGAACTAGTAATTTCCTGGTTTCAATATTTTTCTGGGTTTTTTGTAGTATCAAGTTGCAGGTTTTATTTTCAGTTTTGAGGACCATTGTGACTCTGATCTTTGCTTTTGTCTCACCATCCAAACCCATTTTTTTTCTATATCTACGGTGATGTTCCAGTAGAATTCTTTATTATTTCTCAAATATGATACTTTCCCCTTGGGAGAAGTTCTGCTGTAACATTTAAAATACATAATTTTTTTTAATGATCTCTTGACTACATGTTATCAGTGTGTATGAGCCAGGCAATCTGAAGTTCAATCCACTTTATGTAGTAGCAGTAGAAGTCTTAAATCCTCTTAGTCACTTAGAGGAGAATGAATCCTATTTAGCCATAGCAATTAAAGAGATTGTGATTGGCTTCAAGTTAGACATCCTGATGGATTGGTTTGAGTAAATATCTGCATTCTGCAGTTCTCTAACATTCCTGAGTTCTTTAATTTTTCTTCAATTAATCTTATATTTAAGTATGTTAAAGCTAGTATTACAGTTTATGCACATGTGTAAACAACTGGATAAGTACTAGCAAAGAAGGTTGCAGGAGCAGTTAGGCTGATAGAAGTGTTTCTGCTACACAGAAGGTAAAGGAATGCATTATATAACAATTCTCTTCAGAATTTTAAACAGTGTATATATGAAGCAAATACAAGGAAACTTATCTGAGCTTTTTAAAATGAAGTGAAATTTCTGCTTGCAACATCTTAATAAACAGGCTAAGACACTGTTTCTTCTGTCTGCCCAAAAATGAATGGCTTTTCAATCTATAAACACAGTAGTGAAGAATATGTGGTTTTAAGTATGTAACTGCAAGTGTCAAATACAGTAAGTGTTTAGAAATACATTGACAAAACTGGTAGTAGTACGTTTGTTTATTTTTTAGTAAAATATACTTGCATAGTTATCAACACTGACCATCTAATTAACATGCAGAATTAACGATGTGTGATTGATTTTTGAAATGAAGAATGCTTTTATATCACAACCTCATTATGAAGGAGTCAGCCTGGTAAAATCTTACAAAAAGGCACATAAATGGAACAGCACAAATAAAAATAAATACGTTTACTCCTATTATATTCAGAAAAGTTCCTATGTAGAATAGAGAGAAGAAAGGAAAAGGAATGCGTGGATGTGATATGATGTAACAGAACTCTCCTGGCCTTGCCTTCTACCTGCACATCTGGGTACCTTGCAGGAAAAACACTGGGCCAGACCTTGCTATTTGAAAGCTTTTAAATACCTTATTTTAAAAATCTTATAGACAAAGGGAGAAGACTGACACTTTTTTAAGAATTAACACTTAAAAATTTCTGCCCATATACATCCCTATGTGGAACACTTTTGCCACCTTGTCATAAGAAGCTTTTCTACACAAACAGCATTCTCCAGCACAGATTTTCTGTCTTCCAGACTTCATGAAACCTTACATAGAAATCCATTTGTAGAAACAAAGCTCCAGTCTATTGTTCAGAGATAACCTTTGAGTTTGTGGAGATGCTCTCTGAAAATATTTTCACCCTTATTGCCCAAAGTCAGAAAAACTTAGCCCGCTTGGGCCTTCTCCATGGCTTTCTCAACAAAACACTTTATGAAGATCTTTTCATCTAATGGTAATTCTGACCCAAACGAGCAGTTTTTTCAGTTTCCAGTGAAGCAAAGTTTGAGGTGTGAAATCAAACTAGTCTGTTCTGGCCTGTGCTTCTTTATCCACCACACTTACTTCAGTGTTAGCTGAGTTTATCTCTGAGGACTTTGTTGGCATAGCCTAAGGGGAAGCCTGGCAGTGCCGGGAGAGACCGGAGCAGCGTGGCAGCAGTGTTAAATTCCTGTTCCTGCATGTCAACAACCCTCGTCCTCCTCTGTGATGGGCCAAAGAGTTTAATTGTAAATTATGGCCTTTCTTGAGCAAGTGCAGAAAGGAAGTTATACCTTTTATCCTTCACCAGACCTTAATTAGCCCATCCACAGGGCTGTCAGCAGCACTTATCACACTGTTAATGAGTATTCTTCAGTAGTTAATACACTCCTACAAATTAGTCCTGTAGATAAGAAGTCTCCAGTTAAGTCTCTAAAAGGGTATGATGGTCTGCACTAACTTCTTCTGAGGGCTATGTTTACATACTCTTAAGTTATTGATAGGCATGATTGTAATAACCGGTACCCTCAACCTACCATCATATTCTGAAGCTTGTAATATTCTGTATGTTACAAGAATTGGTGTGTTCAACAACTTCACAACCAAATATAAAAGAAAAAAAGAAGAAAGCTGTTACTTCATATGAGCATGTTTGCATTTTTCTATTTGAAAAGCTCTGTTGCGATAAAAAGATGTAGTTGAGAAAAGATCCATTAGAATTAAAATGCAATCATTGTAAACAATTGTAAAACTTCTAGTATTTCTACTTTCCCTTTTCTGTTCCTTTTATTTTCTCAGTAAATAATGGACGTGTTTGATGAGTGAAAATAGCGTTTCAGTAGTCCATTATGAATTTTATTTTGGCTAAACTTTTGGTTGTGCTTCTATATCATGCCACTGTAAAAAAATTGTTTTGTCGGGCTTTTTTTTTGTGTAAGCTTATTGCAAATTATTTGTTTGTCCCAAGTGCTTCTTGGGTTTAGTGCAATAGATACCACTGAGCTCTTGATAGCATGAGGAGATAAAACATAGGGTGGCTAGATAGATATTCAACACTAGTTTCTGAAACTCCGGGTGTATCCTTCCCCACACTACCTCCCTTTTACATAGATTTACATACATTCCCAGGGTTGTTTTGATTTTGGGGGGTTTTGATTTATTTTTTTTTTCCATAAAGTACTATAGAAATGCTTCCCACTCTTAAATATCCAAGATACACATCAGAGAAAGCACAGGAGGAGGTTTTGTTTAAAATAGCCTCAGCAACATTCAGGCAACTGATGTTCTATTATGTTGCCTGGTGAACTCGCTATTTTTCAAATGTATCCTAACTGCAGAAACATGCCTAAAAAAACAAGTCTTAAATGATGTACAGTGAGAAAACCTATAAAGTGTTCATTATCCTTTAGTAAAGTGCCATTGCTTGTTGTGTGTGTGAGCCAAAAAAAATACCTTCATGTTTCTACCTATCTAAATATTTCATAGGCTCTCCTGCATACCCTTGCTAGTTTAATTTCCAATCTCCAGTTAGCACTTAAAGCCAGATTTTTATGAGGTTCAAAAACTTACATGTTGCCTTGGTGTCACAGCCATCTCCTTGTGTAGATGATAAATCAAGTCTGTGTTCACCCAGATACTGCACCCACCATTTAAATTTTAGCTCTTCGTTGTACGAAGTCTCAAGCACAACAACCAGAATAACACCCCACTGAGACATTTTATAGCTGAGCCTTAACCACACACACAGAAAATCTTTTCATTATTTTATCTTTTTCATTATTAATATCTTACTTTCCTACCAAATATTCACTGTGATCTTTTTTGGTAAGTCAACATATTTCCCCCCACCAAGAAATACAGAATAGTAAAAAAATTACAATTTCTGAAGGTATGAGAAATACTGGAGTTTGCTACATGTGTTTTAATCTTGACTTTAAAGTTAAAATCTTTGTTGAATCCATGTAGAATATTCACTTTTTGTTTAAATGTTTTTAAAGTTTTAAAGAGTGAGATGGAGTGTACTTTTTCCATTGCTGTTTTTTTGGTGCATCTTCACATAGGGATCTAGTTGCCTTTTGGGAAGTTTGACAGTGTAAGTGGCTGACAAACTAGCTAATAAATCTGAGGTTAATAGGGCTGTAGACAGCAAAGTACATAGGCGTAGGAAGGTTCACCAGCCACAGAATGCTGCACATCTAGAAACTGTCAATAGAGAGTATGAAAAATGCAAAGGACAAAGCAAAAGTAGAAGCTCGAGCTCATTTTTCTGCTTGCTGAAGCAATCTCTCACATCAGCATATCCTGGTCCTCTAGGGAAGGTATGGATTTAGGACTTGATCTTGCTTCTACTCATGCCAGAGAAAGGGTCTGCTTTTTAACCTAAAGTGGACAAGATCAGATCAGTAATGATTGCCCCCCAAAAAATAAAACCAGAAAAAGTAACAATGCTTCTGATTATACCAATATGACAGATCTCTGTAAGAAGTAGTACTATACTTCTTGGGTAAAAATTCGTTTGCATTCATTAAGAGGTATTTAGAGAAGGGTATTAGAACTTCAAAGCTGATTATTGTAGTTCTCTTAATTAGTGGACCAAATGTTGGATACAGCTGCTGTGCATCATTCATGGCATTGAGGACAGTTTCCATCCAGGGGAAAAAAAAAATCTTTTGAAGAAATTTTCTGTACAGTAAATTAAACCCCCTGAAGTAGCTTGTGGCCAGAAATTTGTGTAAGTCAGCATGGGGCTCTTGAATTCAGCAGAGTTGCACTGATAGCTGTCATCTGCGATTGTCATTGAATTATGCAATGGAATTCTCTTAATGCCTGAACACAAGTATGAAAGGGTGAAAAGATGTTACCACTCCACTAAAACTGTTCAAAGAAATTACAATTGCTAATAAGTTGCATTTTCGATATACTCTGCACTTGTCTAAAGCCACCATCAAAAAAATATCTGGCTGGAGACTTAAAGGTGCGCACATCACAGAACTGCCAGGGAAACCCTCCCTGTACTAGGCAGACTGCCAGGCTGCTCAGTTGGGTTCTTTGAAGGCATGAGGCCCTGAAGACTCCATTCTCCCCCCTTCTTCCCTGTGAGATGTCTCAGATGTTTTTTGATCGTGGAAAGACCTTGCCAAGGGGTTATAGTTTCAAAGGCAGCCAGGATGCCACATGGCAGCTGGTCTGGAGTAAACGCCTGCCTCTGTTCTTACCAGGTGCTGTGGACACCGTCCCATCTCATGGCCTCCCACTTGAGGCAGAGCATCAGCAGTTTCTGCAGGCAGCTGCTTACAGCTGGGGAATGCTTTCCACATGGCATAGAGAAGCAGGCAGCGGGATCTTAGGTTGCCAAAAGGTAAGTCCAGGGAGCAGCTGTGCTTTGTAAGAGATGCTGGCTGGGAGGTGCACCTGGGTGTTTCTCGTGGGGTGGCCTCCTGCCATAGCTGTGCCACCATCCCCTGTGCCTTTGTGTTGCAAGATTGAAGTAGTGCCCTGAGATAGGATTTTTATTTTGTTTTAATAAATTTTTTTATGCATATTGATCTCATAAGACCACATACTCATATACAAAAGTCTTGGTCATTTAAAAGGGTGATCTGCAGGGAAGCGCTTGTGGAAAGTGTCATGTAAGCACAAGTAAGAACGAGCATGTGGTTAAGTGCTAGTTTTGGGGCACTGGAGTCTTAACAGCAAATTTCAGTTTCATAATGTTACCTGAAACAACACTCTTACCCAAAACAGCAGTTCCCTGATGGACATGGTGTCATCTCCTAAAAGAAGTTTCCTCGATAAATATATGCTACTCAAAATGAAACAGAACCAGGGTGTCAGAATATTCCTTGGGCAATGCAGTGGGCAAAGCGAGATTGCAGTAACAGAAATGACTGTGCTTCTTTATGCCCTAAAGAGTACAATTCTGTGACAGGATTAAGATTTGCCCACATCACTAATCTGATTTGTATTGGCACCTGAGATTTCCTTTCTTGTACCAGGCTCTTTAGTAAGTCTTCATGTCGCATAACCAGAAACTTGACTTAGTAGGTTGTGGAACTGAATACTGTAATACTGTGGCCTCATGGGTATTCTGCTGTGTTTTGTGGTTTTTGGGGTTTTTTCACCTGAACAGTAAGTGTTTTGACAACACAGATGTTAGATATACAAATAGTGCAACTTTTGATATTTCTCAGTATTGCTATAATATATACTCTAAGAGGAAAGTGCTGATTGCCAGGCCATGGAGTTTTTAACAGCAGGGAGAAGCTAATGTAATTATATTTTTTTTTAATCCTGAAACTTCTTCAGTAGGCACCAAATAAGGACCACTGTCAGAGGAGGGATGCTGTGTTAATAAACCTTTGGTCTGATACAGCATACTTTCTTGCATTTTCAGTATCAATAAAAAATTGCATTTACATTAAACCTTTAAATTTCCAAGGACTTTTTATTTTCATTATTACATTGACATATGAAAGATATTTTTCATTTATATTGAAAAATATAAATGAAATATTGAAATTTATATTTTTCATTTATATTGAAATTTAGCTGTTATTTCATGCTCATCTTCTGCAATGAAGTTACAATTCTTTTGCCTGTGACCTCAGAATCAGTTGCCAGAAAAATAAACCTAATGCCACAGATTCAGTCCCAGACTGTAGTGCAGGATCAAGCATAAGGAACAAAGGAGAAGATAAGTGGCTTTCTAAAATGGAAGCCTCTGTTAGAAAAATCCATTTGTTTCTCCCAGCTCTAGCTGAACAGATAGTTCCCATGCCAAAGTCTCTACTTAACTGGAGTATATGTATATGTTGCAATGATTTTGTGGTTCTGGGGCTTAGCCAGGTTCCACTGAAATCAGCTGAAAGGTTCCTATTAGTTTCAGTGGATTTAATTTCTGGCTCCACGAAAAATCTTCGTGTTTGGAGATACTAAACTTAAAAGTGGGTATTGAAAGCGGAGTAGTTTGATATATAACTCACTTTCAAAGGATCCAGAATCAGAATGTTGTGGATTTTGTGCTTTTTGCATTCTTTCAACCTCTACTAAACAGAAGGTGAGTGAATATCTTCCGAGAGTGCTTCGAGCAAGGTTTTAAATCACAGGATGGTTGAATGCTGAGGCATGGGAATTCTTAGTTGCCCAAATATCTGAAAATCCAGTCTTCCTCAGAATTTCTTACATAAATTTAGCACACATTTAACCACTGTACTTGCAAATGAGAATAATATATTCTGCAGTAAGATTTCTCTGGCCTGCAAATAAAACAAAGTACTTAAGGAATATCATTCTCTAATCTTCATGCTTACTTTCATTCAGCCATGATTTCATACATCAGCTGTTTGCCTCTTGCTTAGTCTTTGCTGCCTCTGTGTTGGTTATGTAATTCAGGCTAGTTGCCTACTCTCTGCTCCCCATTGCCTCTGGGGAGAAGCAGACAGCTTTGGCCAGGGCAGGGGCTTAGTCTGATACGCTGAATCATGTGCTTGGATGTGCCATTGACTACAGCAGGTGTTTTAGAAACCATCAGATATCAACTTAGAGATGAGTGAAATCAGGTGAAATTAAAGTCAGGCAAACAAGAAATGTGCTTGGAAGCCTTTCTCTTCTGACCTACAGGAAAAGGTGTGTTAATGAGCAGCAATCAGTCCATCGACCAGCAAAGGGTTGTATTTTCACTGAAAGTTGCACTGATGCTTAAAGGGGAGATGGATAATTAAGACTTCCTCTTTCAAAATATTAAATATTGATTTGTAGATACTTAGCAGCAGATAGAAAGCTCTTCAGAGAACTGGCAGTAACTGTCTAAAATATTATAAAAGATTTTACTTCTCCATGTAGAATTTAGCTTCTTTTTATTATTTAAAATTAATGTGAGTAAAATAAATCAGGAGGTAAACATCTACCCCTTCATATGTGTTTCAGTTCTACTTTATGTGGCCTTGCAGAGTTAAGATGGAGATACGATTTTTTAAGGTTTGTATTGGCTTTTGGCTTATTGAAGTGTCAGGAGGTTTATAAGCTCTTCAACTTCAATTTTGATTGTTTTATCCAACTACTGTCACTTCTTATCAGTATTAAAGGCAGAAATCAAAGGCATGGGGCCCATGGGAAGTAGTGTTTCAGTGTACGCTGCTGCTCTTTTTTGTCACTGTTCTGAACTATGCACCTCTGCTCCTGACAGCAAACTCACAACAAAACACAGAGGTATGAGTTTCATACTTTATTAATTAATTTGTGAATTAAACAAAGATGTTTTTAACTAGAGTGGGGTTTTTTCCCCCCCACCTGCCTACTACTTTTATGACTTGAGAAAATTGCTGAAGTCCAGCAGGTATCACATAGGGAAGCTTTGCTCTAGGCAGCCCATTTGTCTCTTCACGCTTCTGCTAACTGTATGCTGAGAATTGGCACAATCTGTTTAAACAGGTGAAATAAGAGTATTCCAGCTTAACTGCACTTTGTAGATGTTTCTTCTCAAGAGAAAGTAACCCAGCCTTACTAGCTAGGTTTGAAAAGTTAGCCCTAAGTGTGGTACTTGCTGGCCTGAGTTAAGTTAACCAGATGTTCAGCTACCTGAGAGATGCTGGCAAAGGAAGAGTTAATTCTTGCTTAGGTAGTGCCTGGGTGGGTATTATGAGGTAGGGTCTTTCCCTATCACAGCTTGGCTACAAAAATATCTTCGCTGAGTAGAACTGCGGTATTTTTAATTATATGCTCATGGCTCCATGGTCCAATCTGTGTAATAATAGCCAATCTTGTAAATCAAGGACTTTATTAATTTGTGTATCAACTTTTCTTTTCCTTTCTTTTTTTTTTCTTTCTTTCTTTCTTTCTTTTTTTTTTTTTCCTGAGATGTCTATGTGTTAGAAACTGACATAAATTTTCATAGTCATTTTATTTGGATGAACAAGTGTATTGAATTTAAGAGATGACATTTTCTGTGCTTGATTTGCAATAGTTTTAAGTTGATCAAATCTATTTCAGAATGTTCTCCATTTTATGCAGACTCACTTTAAATAAGTATAAGCAAAATATGTTCAATTTACCACTGGATAAGTTTTTATTAGGTTTTAACTGTGCATTTTCACTATGCCATCAACAGCAGTAAAGGAAAAAAGGGAGGAGCAGTGACAGAACATCTATTTGACAGAATAAATAGTTTCTTTGCACATATGTATATATAGGTGTGTGGGTTTATATGGGTAAAGTAATGGTGATGGCCCTGATGCAGCAGATGCATTTTAGCATTATAATGACAAATTGTAAAAGATGTTACAGTTTAAAAAAAGGTGATGTTTATTGGAAACTTGATTATTTTCTACCTTCACCAAATGGAAAATTGACTGAGACAATAGAATCCAGCAAGTTAGGCTCCAAATTGAACCACGAAGTCATGTCTACATGGTGGTCCAAATTGAACCACGAAGTCATGTCTACATGGTAAGTAAAAAGTAATTAAAACAAAGTAACCGATTTTAGAGGAGGGGAAAAAGAGAGACAATACAATTACAAGTCAATACTTAAATCTGACTTTAAACACTATAATTTCAAAAAGAAGATATTTTATAAAAAAGATATTGCATAATAAGGAGAAAAAGGCAATAGCGAGAAGCAAGCAAATCTGTGCATTTGCACATTTCTAAGTAAGCATATATACAGGATACTTTTGAGTCCTTGGACTTTTATTACATTCTTTACCCTCCTTGACCATTTCAGACCCAGGAGTGACATACATTTTATGCTATTTTCATTTTGACATTTTTACTGTTAAATGTTGTGCAGACTTAATTTTTTTTTTGTGCTCAACTCTAGATACTTAAATCCTGAAGTCCTTTTATTCATCCTGTCATCTGTCATTGATGTAACTGACTTGTGACAATGTTGACAGAATTTATCTGAGTTTGCTGCATAGCACCTTTCATAAAATTGAATACAAATAAAAGGGTCCATCATCTGGGAGATATGGCATTGGAAGTCAATGGGTGTTGAAGGTGCTTAGTTTCACAAAACACTATTCAAGAACTGACACAATCCCCTCTTACAGATTTATCTCTTTATATGTGATCACGTTCATATTCCCTTCAGGCTGGGGAGCAAAATGTTGTTCATCTTTTTTTCTTTCCTAAGACCTGCCAGATAATCAAATATGTACCTGCATTTCTTTCTGACATTTCAGAAATGCTAAATATTGTATTCTGGTGATAATGCTTTCTGAAGCAGGAAGGAGATGGCCCATTTAATAATGTATACTTCATTTACAGTTTGGAGTGTTAGCCAACTACTTGTGATGACACTTCTTCCAGTCATAATACTGATATATGCAGAGTTCTAACTACATTTTTAAATAGAAAAACAACTGAATGATACATTCAAAATAATTCATGGAGAGGAAATAGATGTATTTCAGCATGGGAGAATATTTATGCATTATTTAACAGCAATAATGTTTGAATTCATACATTATGCAAATGCCATTATAATCAGGAAAATGAAAGAACTTGGACTGCTGCAACATCTTTAAATCTACCATTAGGTACTTATTTGTGCATATCATTTAATACTGCACAATGTTACAGTATGTCACTTGAAGAGAGAAGTTATCAGAGACTAACAGGTTATAAAAAAGTAAAGCTGATGAATCCTGATTTCTACCTTGATGCTAATGTCTATAAATTTATCAGCAAACAAGAGTAAAGGCTTTAATGGTAATTTACATAAACATCTCTTCTGGAGATGAGTTACTGTGGTTTTACACACATTTCACATTATGATCTTTGTCCATACCCACCCTCACATGACAGACCAACACACAGCGTGGGCTGACACTGCTGAATTGTATTTTCTAAATGTATCAGCAGCTATTTTCCAAAACTATCAAAACCAGCAACACTGACCATATAAAAACAGAGCTGTTTCTGTTTCCTCTTGTCTTCAAGACAAAACATGAAAAAAAAAAAAAAAAGCCTGTGATTTAGAGAAGAACATTAATAGACATTCCCTCTCACTAATTAGTTCTCTTTATATGTCTGCTTAACTCAGTTCATAACCCCACATATATGTGTACTTCATTGCAAGGTTTTGTGCTACACTTCCAGGCAGTGGGAGCATGCACACATGTAGGCTGTGGGAGTGGAAGTAGGGAGACACGGTATGCCTGGCTGCTTCCAGCCTGGGAGCAGCCCAGCCCAGTCGTGTCATAGGCGCTCTCTCAGCTGCTGGGCGCCGGCCGGGGTGCAAGTGGGACTCAGAGCTATGCCCAGGTGCCCCTGGCAGAGCTGGTCCTCTGGGCTCTTTGAGCCCAGGAGAGGAGCAGTTGTCTGCCCTGGTGTTGGGTGTCTCCTGGTCTCTCCCTGACACTCCTGCTTTTGTTTCCTTAGCCTTTGTGTTCTCATCAATGATTTCTCTTCCTTCCTGTCTTTAATAGTTCCTCCATTTCTTTCTTTACTCCATTCAGCCAGGCTGTCCCAATCACATGGTTCTTACAGCCTTCAGTACTTCACAGATTAATGAATTTCTCCTCCAAAGGATATGTGAAATCATCTGTGGCATGTAGTACTCTCATGTATGAAGCAGAAACAGCTAGTCAGACCTCTGTTCTCAAAAGTGTCTGACATATTATCTCGTACTTTGAGCCTAAGAAGCTGAGGGTTCAGCTATGTCCAGGTAACTCTTTGGAGCAGTAATTTCATGTTAGACTTTACAAGACTGTTCTCTTGCAGTGACATCAGCCTTCAGTGCCCAGGATGTGCCAGCACTCACCCTGCCCTTACCATCTCGGTAGGAAGAGCCAAGAGGGGCAGCAACATGCAAAGCGACCTGTGAGGGCCTTGCTTTTGGCTCTGCCATTTGCCCAAGGAGTTCACTTGCTGTGCACATGCATAGCCACTCTGGAGCTGTCTTTGCATGGACTTGCTCTGACTGGTCTCTGAAATATCAGGGTCTCTTACATCTCCACATATGAAAAGTAAAATTGCAATGAGATACAGGAGGAACAGAGCAGACAGGTCCTCCTTTTCTTGTGGAGAATACTGGAGCTTTTGTGTCTAGGGATGACTTAAAAAAAGCCAAATCAAAACTGCTATTTTTTTTTCTGGTCCATTCTTCTTTGGCCTTATGGGAATGAGAAGTAAGCAGCGCTGATTATCTTGTACTTTTCAGTCTCCCAGCTTTGACAAATATATCCTGGAGGTTATGAGCTATGGATGATTTTGCCAAATTAGAAGTAAACATTGTATCTGAGTTTTTTTCTACCAAACTTGATGAATGCTTAATGTATTGGCAGGTAAGATGTCCTTTCTTGCATGGCCAACTTTTAGATCAGCATTTGGGAAAACAATGCCATCACTAGTTAAAGGGGTGCATAATGATGAAAGAAGAGCTAGACTTTCCCCGTGTAGTCCACAAGTGAACAAAATTTCTTCCAAATTACTCATATTGCAAAAGTCTTCATTTTTAATAACTGGTATTTCTGTTAACTATAAAAACGAGAGCAAATAGAACTGAAGAACAATTGTACTGAGAGAGAAACCTATTTTCTTAACCCAGTAAATAAAGCTGGGCCATCACTTGTCAAGGAGTAATTACAGAAAGGGACAGCAGAGGGAAATTTCTATGTGTGTTTGTTGTGTGGTGAGCAAAAAAGAATTTGCATACATACACCATCAATCTGGTATGTCTCATAAACACTATATTCCCCTAATAGCTCAGGAATTCAGAACAGATCTTGCAACTGGGTGGCATTTGGGCACATTTTGGATACTCACCAATTTGAATCCAGTCCACAGCCTGGAATTTTCACTGTGTTAGAGTCTTCCAGAAATAATTACTTTTTATGTCAGAATGGATGCAATAGTGTTTGCTCCTCCATCATAAAGACTGTGCCAGGGCTTCTGCTATAAAATCTCTATTGCTAACAAGAAAATACAATTCAACCAATATATTGTGCTCCTGGATAAGAACTGGCATTCAAGAATTCATCCTGGACATTTTTATTTGCAACGAATGATACTCATTTTTCAGAGTACAAAATAATGCATGAAGTCCCTTTCCTTGAATGTGAACTTTTGTTGGTTTTTTTTTACAGCATTGTAGCAACCAGTTGTAAAGCTGGTTGGGAAAAGAGAGGGACAGTAGGATGCAGCAGGCACCATGGGTGCGATAACAGCGGATGAAGAAGAGGAGACAGGCCTGCAGAAACTAGAGTCAATATGTCATAGAATGGTAAATCAATTAATGAGATATTAACTTTGGAGTAGTTCTAGTAATGTCTTTAATGCAGACCTCCCTGTTTTACATGGTTTTGACAGTGACAGCTGAACGCTAGCTATACAATAAGGAAGTGGAAGCTGGTTATCAGCGCAACTATTTAATGGCACTGTTGGACTGGTGGTTGTGTTGTTTGTGCCTAGGTGAACTGAAGTTTAAGTTAGTCTCAGATGGATTTCCATGTCTACACTGCCTTAACACAGTGGCGAAGCCCAGCCTTAGGTAAGATTACATGTTCCCATCACTTCACTGCTTCCTCATGGCTGGTGTTCTCCTGTTGGTCAAGCAGATGGTACAGCATTTTGTAGAAGCTGTCCAGTGTATATGTGTTTTCCCTCTCATTATAGCTCCCAACATGAAATTTCTGAAAGTGCCACATGCAGCCAGGGCTCTGTATGATTAACAAGGATGCCATCCCCACCACACAGAAGTGCAAGAACTGTGGCAATCACTCAGTAGATGTGCTTGGAGAGACCAAGAAAGTCAATGCTAAGGTTAACTCTGAAGCTGTCACACTGTAGAAATCATCTCTTCTGCCAATGCAACCCTGTTGTTTTGGCAGTGCAGACAAACTCCAGCTGGAGGAAGCGCTTGCTTGGCTAAAAGAATACAGCCACTTTCTGCAAAGTTAACAGAAATTACATCAAATATTTAAATTTCTATAGACTTAGAAGAAGGTCTTCTAAACAATGATCACAGACTCAGTCGAACTAAAAAAATTACAAAGTAGCTTCTTTGGGATTTTGTTTAATGGTTCAGTAGAACGCCTGCATGTGGAAAAGCATCTCTGAGTAATCTTCTCCCAGCTCTTCCTCTGTTGAAGCAGGATTATTGCTGCTCTTACTCCTAATAGTTTCTCTTTGCACTGAGGATATGCTCCAAAATCCACCGAAGTCAACAGAAAAATTTCCTGAGAGCCCAAATTAGACATTTATGTGGTTTTCTCAATTCAAGATCATCCAGTGTCTGGCCCCAGAGTGCCAGGATAAGTCCAGAATACTTGTTTTTCAAAACAGAAAAATTGACATTAACATGAAACTTGGCACTGAATTAAAAAAGATTATCCCAGTAATCTGTGTTCTGGCAATCCTTGCTTACAGCACAGTTTTAACATATGTTGAATTTTATGCTGATAGTTTGCATATCCTTATACTAAATAAATATGTACATTTATGTACGCTGTGATGTAACAGTGATTTACATCTCATATGACCATCAGACATTGTTTCTCCTAGGAATGGCTGTATCCCCTCAGCATGGTGAGGAAAATGCTATTTCAACCTAACAGAATATTTTAATTTCTGATTGTCAAAATGGTGTATCTTTAACATAAGGTTGTCTGCAATTTGTGGCATGGCTTTCATAAGTTTGCTAATTCCTTTGGGTTTTAATTAGAAACACTTCAGCTACATTTCCCTAAAACATGCAAATGCTGAGGCTCCCACAAATGGTATTATTAAGATGGTTTCTTAATTGATTTTTCTTTGGGAGGAATTTATTTCTCTTCCATTTTACTGTGGCAAACACTGGCGTTTGTCACTTCTTCCAGTAACTGATGCTTTCTGCTTTAATAAATGCACATATTAGATGTTATTCTCTTTCTCTTCTTGATAGGTGTATAGCATCAGGAAGAAGAAGGTCACAATGATGTTAAATTTGCTGCTAAGCAAAGGATCAGAGTGTAAATGAAATCTTGAAAGCTGGGAAATGAGAATGTGCAAGTGTAAATAATGTATTAATTATTGACAGCTAAGGGACCGAAGAGTCCTGGTTAGTAACGACATCTTCATTGTCACGCTGCCTGACACTGTCTCAGGTATTTTTATTTTAATAACAGGTTTTCCCCCCCAGACAGTAAGTATTTCAATTGACCAGTGTAACTATTGGTATTTTTAATTTTCTTGGGCTTTTTTTTATCTTACTGCAGTCTAGGTGCTTGGTTCAGGAGGGGGCAGGGGAGAAGCAAATTCTTGTGTTGTATTGTGGCAAGTGATATTATTATGGTACAAAATAGATTTTTCTTATAATAAAAGAACACAATACTGAGGTGCCAAAGAAGATTCCACCTCATTGGTTATTTATGGAAGTTTAGATATAGCTTAGGAAAACACGTGTGGTAGCTAAGGGCTCAGTTTTGCCAACAGGCCTTCCCAGCACTGACTAGTGCTTAATATATGCCAGAGGCAGAATTGATTTCACCATGGCTTTCCTGATTGAAACACTAGTTATGTTAAGGATAGGTGCTTCTGAGGTAAAAGGCTTTTAATATTCTGTACTTTCCAAGCATTGCACAAAGTCTAAGAGTAGTAGTGAATTCTCTAATATTTAACTTATTTTTATTACAAATTACTGCAGAAAGAATCCCACGATCCCAAAAAGATCTTTGTATAATAGCTGTTTGCATAAGGCTGCTAGATGTAAATAGCTAGGAGCTTTCAAATACTGAGATTCAAAATGAAAAGGAAAAAAATCAACCCAGAAACTAACAAACAAAACTAACAACCACAAAATCCCCCCACCAAAAATACCTCCCAATCCTTGTTTGCCAAATGAGCTATGAACTTTTCTTCCTCCAACCCCCAGGCAAGGGGCTACATTGCCCTTCAGGAACTCTGTGCCACCTCCAGACCTCTGCTGGTCCCTAACTCCTGCTTTAATCCCCCCATTGGCTTTGCTCATAACTAGCAGATTTTGTTTCTTCTGTAGGTGGAACACACATCAATTTGAGGAGGCTTCAAGGCTTGGGCAGGCTCTGGGGGAAAGCAGTGGCCATGCATTCCCTGGCCAGGAACGCACTGCAATGTCCCTGGACGGCAGAAGGTGCTACTGAAGGCCGGGAGTTAAAGAAAAAGAAGAGGCAACTACTTCAGATGCTTTCCAGCCCTGTGATGATTGTCTTTGCTTTGATATTAGTGAGGAGAGTTGGGTTGCAGCTTTCAGCTAAATCACCTTTCCCCTGAAAAATGCAGGTTCTGGTCTATGGAATTGCTTAGCAAATTTCTGTCAGCCCTAGTGAATTGATAGAGTTGATAAATCCTGCTATGCGGATAACTGGAAAAAGTGAAAATAGTTCATTTCATGTTTTCAAAACATTGTTTTGATTGATTGTGTTGGAAAGATCTTCCATCTGAAAAAGTTTGATTTCTTTGATTAACAAATATTAATGTTTTTACAGAAGTTCAAATTAATGAACCATTTCACCTGAAATTAATTTTCCACTTTTCACCTGAATAAAGCCTCTCTGGTTTTGGCCAGCCATGCACTATTAATTCCCTGAGCAGCAAGTGCCTGGGCCATGGCCAGCAGGGTTGGTATGTGCCCAGGAGCTGCCGCCTGCACCCCTGCCCCTGGTGCTGGTGGTCTCTGTGCTGTGCAGAGCAGATCTGTGATGCAGGGATGTTCCCAGCTGCACCACCAGCTTCCAAGATGTTATTTGCAGGTGCTAGCATCACAAGGGGAAAAAGCTACTTGCTTTTTCCAAATCTGTTGTTGTTTATAGAACATGTGTCTCAAGCATTAGAAAATGCCATATGTGATGCTGAATATAGAGCCCGCTTCCTCTGCCCAAGAATAGAACTTTATCAAAATGGAATTTCCTGCTCGTTTGAGCCAGTCTCCATAGCAACAGAACTGTATATCTGTGATGTACAGGCAGAAGCTGTTACAACCTCTGAACTAGGCAGAATGAGCTGTGCTCCATCCCTCTGTCAAAGTACCTTTCTTGTGTATCCATGACACGTATTTCTGTATGCTACCTATGTGTGGTCTGTATATACAATCCTTTTAGTCAGAATTACCCTACCTACATTAGGTAAATAAATACAAATGTGCTACTTACATGAAGTCACACACTTGCAGAAATCCAATCTATTCTTGTCCTGAGGGAAGACTTTCCAATGCAAACGTTACACAAAACTAGAAGCTTGTGCTTACATTTGCTTCTGTAAGAATTTCCTAATTCAAAAAATTCATAAAATGCCTCACTCTTGCAAATCTGCCAACCTGTTAATAGTACACCATTAAAAGAAAAAAAGCAACTGCATGCTAAATTATTTAAATATTATTTTAATAGTAAGCTGGAAATAATTATACACCTTTGGCTATCCAATATTGCAAATAGGCTATTGCTGTTCACTCCATAACTTTTAGTGAAATTGAACTCACCAATAAGAAACAAATGGTTGCATTTTAAAGCAACCTGAAATTATTTCCCCAGGTCATTCATAAGGCAGATCATTACAGAGACGCATTTTCTTATGCAAATAAAAAATAGCTTTCTAATGCAATGCAAATTATATTTTAAGCTACCTACAGTTATTAGCTTATTTAAGAAGAGGCAAACTTCAAAGAAGGATTTTATTTGAAATACATGCAGAGTAAAAATCTACATAATGATGGCTATTGCATTCAGATATACAGTATATGTCTAAGCATATAGATGAATTGTCTGCTTCTGTCTTCTGATGTTTGCGCATTCTTGTCTTTGCTTTCAGACCTGCCCTCTCTTCCCCTTTTAACTCAGCATTTCCCATTATTGAATGCAGGGAAAGCTGCAAGCAAAAGGAGTGAAATATGACACGTGCATCTTTGCAAAGTTCATTGCAGCAGGTTGCCTGGATTTTTAATACCGCTCCTTGATACAAAATGCTTCACTTTTTTTTTTTTTCCAGTGTTATTATAATCCTCATTTCTATGTCAGTGAAAATGGGGCTTCTGCTCTCAGAGCAAAATTCCTCATCCTTATTCAGCAAATGGGTGGCCACTGATATTTTTCTTTTGCAGGGGACAGAGAAGCCAGGGCCTGGTGACTCACCCTCATGCAGGCTGCATGCAGCAGCTGGCAACTGGATGAAAAGGGAAGGGAACTGGTCTTTTAGCCACACCTTAAGGACAGGAGGCAATTATCATCTTTTTTTTTTTATTAAATTTGTAACAATTATTTGCTTTATTTTCTCTTTCTCAACTGTAGTTGTTTTCAGATTTTCTACTAGGAAATACATGTCTTGTATAAGCTGCTAATACTCTGCTTTAGGCAGAACACGGTGCTTGGAGCTTATGTAGGCTGATTTCAGGGAAACCAGAAGCATTATTGATTTTCATAGGGCTTGTTAGGATCAGTGTAACATGCACTTTGGCTATACTAGATTGTATTTGGCTTTCATCATGAAATCTCATTACACTAAAAAGAAATGGAAACAAGTTATGCAAGTAAAAGATTTTGCAGGGTACTCTAATGAAATTACTCTGCATCTGCAAAAACACACTTTGTATGTAGGTCATTCAAACCCTGAATGCTGCTGGTCAGGCTGTTCTCATTTTCTTTTGAAAGTTAAGAATAAATTCTCCAGTCTTAGTGGAATTATTTCAGATTTATGCTAACATAACTAAAGGTATAGCTTGGTCCTTGAAGTAGCTGTGCTGTCTGAATTCTGATGGTGCATCAGTGATTTACTGGGAAACAGAAGGAGAGCAAAACTCCTCTGCTGTGTCTCGGTGCCACTGAAGTAGTGTGCTCAAGGCTGTGCAGTGCTGAGGATGGCAGCAATGGCCTCTTGTCCACAGTGGAGCGGCAGAAAGTCCTGGGACATGTCTCCATGGGGCCAGAGTTTCTCTCATGGCTTGTCAACTTTCAGGGAGGCAGGATAAGTGTGGTTTGGTTTTGGGTTTTGTCCTCTCTTTTTTTTTTTTTTTTTAGGACTTGAGATTAATGGTAAGGAAAACATTCCTCCGAGATCCATACTTACTCTATAAGAACGGATCAAGAAAAAAATCCTCCTTTGACATATTTTGGGGGTGCCTCCTAGAATAGCATGTATTTCCTGGTGGTCAGGATGCTTTTATTTTCATAAATGTTCTACATTTGCTGAAAGCAACATTTTTTTGAGAAAGAGAAAATGAATTTTGAAGAACTCCGAGAAATGACTCCCAGGCTTCCTTTCTGAATACGTTAGGGCATTTCAGATCAGACAGAATGAGCTTTGTAAGGTACCAAAATTAGCAGAAAGAACCCAGTTAAAAAACAACCCAAAGAATAGATGCCAAGAAGCACAAATTCAAGATACAAAGCTGTAACTGCGAAGTTACTTGGGGAGTACAAATTTTGCATAATTGATGGGCTATGATTTAATGACATTGCATAGTCAGCTCTTAGGCAGTCTTGAGTCATTCCTTACTGGTCTAATGACACTGTGCTATTCTGCTTGGAACTGCCTACCGTATCGGTGGGGTTTTATGGAGAAATTTTGGTATGGACTGATCATGTCCTAGACATGAAGGCTTTTTTCCCAGAGTTTCTCAATCTCAGCAGCAGAATCCTAAAGGGGAAGTTCTCCTGAATATTCCTGCAACTGTCTTGTCTATTTGAGAAAAAAGAGTATCAAACTGCTGAACACACAGCTTTATGGAAAAGAGCTCTCCTGTGTTGCTGACAATTAGTACACTTTTCACTTGTGAAATGGTGCTTTCTGCTAATGCTACAGTGTTGTAATCAAAAGCACCTAATCCAGCTGATTAAAAATTCCCTGTTGGGCTTTGCTGACCAAATGAATACAATTAGAAAGACATTTCAAGTAGGGAATTTCCTGCAAATACTGATATTCATAGACTTTAAATTAAAATCATGAGAACTACACATCAAATGAAGAGAGGTCTTATTCCCTGGGTGAATCTCAGTGAGACCCACCGCTGCTGTGCGGTAGGAGAGATTTTATTCTATAAGTGCAGGTAAGCTCTTCACTCAGACCTTAGCTTTAGAATCAAATTAATTGTGTGATGAAAGCATTTCTTTTTGACCTCCTCCCAAAGAAATCTAGCAAAAAGTAAGTCCCTTAATAAGTTAGCTCACATAGGGAATAGTAACAGGTGCTATGGGTTGTTGTTGAGATTTTGTTTGCTTAATATTAATCTAAAATTATTTATATGGCATCTTAATAGCCTTATTTTATGTCTCTTATTTTGATTTTAAAAATCAGCGCGTTCCCCTTAGTGCAGTTAATAGGGTCAGTCTGTGAGCCTGTGCTGGTTACCATGCCTTCAGTCATGTGGAATCCAAACAGCCATTATAATTTGTTTCTAAACAGATCAAGAGCTATTTACCATCTCAATGTTTTGTGCACAGCTGGGTGTCTGGCAAACATCCAATATCCATTAACATTTAAAAATTAGTCCCATAATGCATCTTTTCCATGGCTTGAGGAGTATACACACTGACACATGTTGGGAACCAATTATATTTGCACCCCCATTAGTCTGACTGCATTGAACTTCCCAGTAAATGAGGGCTAATTTAGTTTCCAGAATGGTGTATTTTAAATTCATGCAATGACCTTAGCAAAAGCAGAGTATCTGAAGATTTAAAAAGGAAGGAAATGTTCTGAAAGAACAATGCTTCCTTTTTTTTTCTGCCTAAACCGTAAGAGTAGATTATTACAGGACTGTTTCCAGTATCCATGCCTGGCCTAAAAACCAGACTCCTTTAATTCAATACTGCTACAATTCATGAGCAGAATTTAGTTAGGAAGAAATCAGACTAATATGGTAAACTAACACACCCTCCTTGCTCAGATCAAACCTGCTAAAGGACCTTTTTATAATAGCAGTTTAGACCTGCCTGTAGCAGGTCTAACTCTTTAGATTCCCAACTGGTTTTAAGTATTCTATTTTCCTACCAGCAGGAAAATAAGAAATACAGATTTCATATTAAGTGCTGTCTACATTGCTTGTGAAATACATTCTAACCATGCCATGCAAGTGAAACAACTTTCACAATTGGCAGTTTGGCATAGAGGTTTAATGAAAACAGTGAAACATGAAAATATTTTGAGAAGTACATTTGCCAAACCAATGCTGCCGTGAGAAATTTCTTCAGTAATATCAGAGGTGAAATGGGATGTCCAGTTGGTGGACAAGTGTATAACACCTTTTCTTGTGGTGTGTCAGTGCAGCTCTCAGTAATCAGGTTCTAGACTGATTGGCTTCTGCTGCTGCTGACTGCTGCAACATGCTGCACAAGGCTTATCTGAGCTCACTTAGTCCATGTCATGCTGCTTAATAAAGCTAAATTGCTCCTACAAACAGAACACTATTCCGCAGCCTTTTAGTATTCAGAGATGGTTTAAAAATAGCATTTTTCCTTACCATTCGTCTGAACCAGTAAGAAACTCGGGAAGGCAGGAATTTTCTAAATGGACATAAAGCAATACAGTAGAGTAAGCCTCCAGGAGAGGAGCCTGCTTCCTTGTACAGCTGTGAACATCTGCAGTAACTCTGTCCTCTTGGCACAGTTATTTGAATGGAATTAGTTGTAGGTTTCTGTCTGGGATAAGGCTGCAGGTTTATAAGCAAGTCTGTGAAAGTTTAATGTATAGAAATATTTATTTACATATGTTTAAAATGCAGTATTTAATGTATATATTCTTCCATTACATTCATATAGTTCAGAGTTAGCCTTTGTCAAATATTTCTTTATTGCATCACTACCTTTTTCATTTTACTTTTTGTCAAGAAAGCGTCTTTCAGTGAAATGGCTTATTCCTTGAAGTTGCCCTTTTGAAAAAGTTCACTGTACAATCAGTATTTACAGATGCTTCTTATGCTGTATTTCTCTCAAAAGACATGTCTGGTTTTTTCTTTTATTGCTTTAAGTGAAACCCATGCTTGTAGTCCCTAACAATAATACATTATCATGCATCATTGGCAATACAAGGCTTCATTTAAACTATTGATTTACATTCTTATTGTATTAGGACTTGTTAGTGTTTCGTACCTTCTTACTGTTTGGTGATTGACCTTTGCAGATTTACCGTACATAACCAATTAGCCGGTAATAGATTAAATCAATAAAGAAGATTCCTATCAAATTTTGGGGATTCACAAATCTATCATGTTTTGGTACTGTACATTTCTTTGTTTATCTTCCACACAGCTGCAGTTATAAGCTGAAGTCCAAGTGCAGTAAATCCTGCTGAAAACTCTTCAGTTACATGCGGGAAAAAGATGATGCATGGCATGTTTATGATTTGCTGGGTAAGTGGGTAGGGATGCAAACTGGCAGGAAGGTTGAAATTTTTTCTTTTCCTGTCTTGACAGTCTCTTTTGTTTTTCAACTGTGAATTTAACAGTACAAAACCAAGGCTAATTTTTGTTTTTAATTAAAGTCAATAGCTTGTGTTCATGCTGATGTATTTGGTACAAAGAAGAATAAAAGAAAATACGGAGAGAAACTTGAAAGAGAAATGCATTTCTTCAGCTTAATTATTTAGTTTCCAACTAAGAAACAGGTCTGCAGACGTTGATTATCCTTCAGGGATATCTTAGAAGAAATGAGCAATTAGCTTGATTTTCTGTTGAATATGTAGCTTGTGACTCAGTATGTGATCTATTAAAATGATGATCATTCCTTTTAAACTGTGTCCTGATATACATGGAGCCTGTTGCTGAAGGTAAAAGTCTGTGGAGTAATCCAGTCCGTCACCATGCGAGACACAGCTTTTCTGTCTTGCTCCACAAAAGACAGGAGTAATTTTGGATCTCCTAAGGAGTGCAAGAGTAAGAGAAGGGTGTAAGAGGAGGGTGATGGTCTCCTGTTAAAAGGTAACCTGACATACTGCTTAACATTTTCCACAGTATTAAGCATGTTTTCTCTTAGAAGGAGAGTATAAAAGACGGGCAAAATTTCCCTGGTAGAAAAAAAAGTCTCCTTGCAAGTAGTTTCTGTAGGAAAGCAGTTCTGCCTCCAGCAGCTTGGAGTCACATACAAGGCTGTGAATGGAGATCAACAGTTTGGGAAATTCAGGCAACAAAGTGTGCAAAAGGCTGCGGAGAGAGGCAACAGAGGGTACAGCTCAACCTGCAAGCTGTGGACCTTCACTGGGAGCTCTGGTCCTTGCAAGATCAGTGCTGTGTCAGCAGTGATACACAGCACCACCGTTCTGGCACAAACTGTACTGGACACACTGGTAAGAAGCAAAGCAGTAACGGGAAGGGAGATTGGAAAGAGTTGTCTGATAAGCATGTTTCCTAAATACCATCAGTGGTGCAAACTTGTCCCTGAGTGCACAGATTCCACTGCTGCTGCCCTGATTCCAGATTGCTGCTGCTGGATTGCAAATGCCCAGACTGCAGAGCTGGGGTTTGTATGTCTGTTGGCACTTCTGTTGCACAGCTGGGTGGAACATATAAATTCACAAAATGTCTAAATTTCACATAGGAAAAGCAGAATGCACATTTTTGCAGTTCATGTGTTAGGGGTTTTTTGGTTGGGTTTTTTTGCTTGGTTTAGTTTGGTTTGTGTGAGTTTTATTGCTCTTATGACCTTCAAATTGTACCACAGGGCGAAACTGGAGAGTTTGAGCTTAAAAATGAACTTTAAGTAAAGTGACTTGCACAAGGATGAAGTTTGCAAATGTACTGCCAGGTTTCCTGTACACCTCAGTCCCACTGTGAGCACCTCCATCTGTCAAACTGTGCTCCTCAAAATACCCACTGAGTGGATGCTCAACTCTTGATGGGCCTAAATTAGTAGGCACCTGTACTTCTGACATTGAAGCTCCCATGGTATCTGAAATCTTGCTTCTGGACATGTTTGGAAGTGCCACAGTCCTGTCAGGACTGAGCAGTGTTGTACCTAATTTGTACCTTCATCTGTAACAGGAACCCAATGCTTTAATGTTACACGACAGCAAAATCTGGGCCTCATCCCTTCAAGGCCAGACTGCTCTGAATACCTTCTGCACCTTGCCAGCATACTAATGGAAGTGGGGAGCAAACCTGAACTGTGCTGTCTTTCCCAGAATTGTGGCAGGATGTTGAATAATCCCCCTTTGCCTTTTTGCAGCTAATTTCAATGCCATATAAAGCAGAGGACATCTCCCTGACCCTGTGTGCTAGTGTGACTGTTCCTGGTGTGGGTGCAGGTTGACTCCCTGTGGCAGGACCTCTCTGCTCCTGGTGTGGGTTGCTCCAGCCCACACATGGTGAACAGCAGCTTGGCCTCCCCTGCCCCTGGTCCCATTGAGCACCCTTCTTTAATGCCCCATGCACCTCCACTTCACCCTGATGTGCCTGCCCAGCCTAGGGAGGCATGAGATCCAGCTGTTTGTCAGACTGGACAAAGGTCTTTTTTTCATGGATTACCATTAAAGATACAGCTCAACTATGTAAGAATAAATATAAGAAACACTTGTCCACCTCATCCTGTATTTCTTTGCACCAGTTATGTATCATGAGAGTTACTGGCGCAAAATACTTTGTCCTTCTCAAAGATACATATAACAGAGGATAATCGAGGTGACACCTACTCACTGCTCACACATAGCCCAGAAAAACATCCTGTGTGGTTTCCAGGGCTAGCTGCAGTCCAGAAGCAAATCAGGTATTTTCTTGTGGCCGGGAGCCCAGACTAATAGACTCTACAGACCTAACTTTTTATACAGATGGGTTGTGGCTTCCTGCATTGTGTTTCCATTTGTATTGAAAATTATGCTGGATCTGGCACTGCTGGATCTCTGCCAGGGCTAATCGGCCTATCCAGCCATACACTGACTCCCAAAGAGCTCCTTAGTTCCTTCCTGCATTGCTGTTCCAGTGCCGAGAAACAGCCCAAACCAGGAGCGCTATCTTTTATTATTTACAGTTTCATTTGAATTCATTTTATTGTTTTAGACCCCTTGTGGCCCTGCTGATTTCAAGAAGGTGTTGTGCCCCATATATGTGGTGAGTGTGGGGTAATACCTGCATGATGACCATGCTATAGGTTTGATCAGCTTGGCAGTGAATTGGAGAAAGTCTGTGTACTGCCCAGAAACTCCTTCCATCCAGCCATCTTGTCAATGGACGAAGCTGAAAATAATGCCCATGTCATTGCTTCACTGATGGGTGTGCTGGTGTACCCGATATTGGGAATACAGGGCATCTGTCGGGCAGTTTCTTACCAGAGAACATGATTCCTTGCATAAGGCATGGTGAGGAGTCAGGGGATAGCACAGCATCTTTTGTGAGTGCCAGGCTCCTCCAGGCTCTATGCTGGCTGCTCTGGCAGAGGGCAGGGCAGCCAAGAGCTGTGTGGGCAAGGGCTGGCCATGGGCAGTGAGCTGCAGAGGGAGAAGATTTCTAAGCTGGCACAGGGGCAGCAAGCAGAGGGGCCAATGCAGCCAAATACAGCCCTGAGAAGAAAAACAGGAGGCTGACCCCCAGGAGCATCATCAGCCCCTTGCATGAGGACTGTTCCCTTCTCAAGTGGCATCACCTCCCTGCACTGAGGGGTCCTGCTCTGGGATTCGCTTCTGGAGTTTGCCTTACAAAAGTCATTGTGGACCTAAAGACATGTAGCCTGCAGGTCATTTTCCTCCCCTTTTAGGAAGTGAATCTAGTGCCCATAGAAGATGGTGGGTTTTCTGGTTCTGAAGTGAACTCTTTTCTTTACTCAGGATATATAAACTGGTAGGCCAGGGCTGGTGCTATTGTTGGTGAACTTCAGTATTAACTTTTTTTACTTCGAATTTTTTGAGGGAAGACAGCAATAAGGGTAGAATTTGGATAGGTTCTCTGCACTTAAATGAAGCACGCCTTGCAAATTCACGCACACCTCCTGAAAGGGTTGTGCAATTGCTAATTGTAATGTGACTGGTTTTTTTCCTGAGCAAGGCTGCATCCACTGTCAGAGAACAGCTTTGCTCTGTCCTCCCCCAGCTGGGATTCATGCGACACCAGAAAGTAGACAAATGTGCCCTGAGCATGATTGTTCTCGTTTTGGCTCAGCTCCATTGATGGATTAAACCATGGTTCATTAAGCACTGGCTACTGTGGAAGTTACGGTAACATTTTGAGCGAGGCTGCCTCCAGAGAGCAGCACAGTGTGGGGTGGGTGGAGATGCTGTCTGATTGCACCCTGGGGTCCTCCAAGAGCTGGCATCCACAGTCAGGTGCTTGTTCGGCTGCTTTCTTGAAACTAAAATTAGTGAGTGGGAAAAGCTCTCTCTTGGTTGGTTGGTTGGTTGGTTGGTTTTGTTTGTTTGTTTGGTGTTATTTTTTCTGCTGCTGTGGTTGTTGAGTAGCCGGCCCTGTGATACAGCAGTGCCCAGTTCAGCTTTTTTGCCTTGTCATGGAAGGAAAGGTTTTCATCAGTACAAAGGACAGAAGGTCTGCCAAGCCTCACTGAGGTGAGCCTCACTTTGCTCTGCCTTAGCAAGCCCCCTGCAAGGGCATCTGGTCAGATTCCTTTCTCCTGTGATGCTGGAAGTTACGCTTTTATGTTTCACTTGCCTCAAAATTCAAGGAAAGGCTCTTAGTGAGTGTGGTGTGTGTGTTTGTGCGTGCCCTGCATGTGTGCATGTGTGTGTGCCTGGTTAAGAGGAGGCAGCTGGAGCTGCAGGACTTAACCAGGAGGGTCGCCTTCAAGCATTAGTACCAGCACCCAAGAGCAGGATGGATGCTCAGCCCCTGCCTAGGGGCTCCATGATTCCGAGGACCTACAGCTCCTTGCTTTGCTTTTACTCATTCTGGGCTAAATGAGCTCTCGGCTTGAGAGGAATTTTAGAAATGGTCTCACTAGGACCAGAAAAGTTCTGATTTTCCATATCTTAATCTCAGTTAAAACCAGTTAGCAGTTTTCTAGTGAAAACTGAAACTTTCAGAAATCAGGAAGAAGCTAGGGGACAGCTGGATGCATGAGATGGCTATGAAAGGCAACGATGGTGAAAAATGTCCCATCGAGCAGAGGCAGGATCTGCCATAGCAGTGGGGTGCTGTCAGGGCAGGCATAGCCATCTGGGAACATCCAGCCCATGGGCAGCAGCAGGGAGAGGGTTTCCCTGAAGCACAGCAAAGTGCCATGGTCAAGGCTAGGCTTCACCAGAGGTCTGATGAAGTATGCTAAGTGCGTTCCTTCTGCAAGTCTTGCTTTTACATTTTAAACAAGGAATTAAATTAGTATGTAAGCCATTGCTCTATTTTCATGATGAAATGTTACAGTGGAAATGTTCTGACCCAGAGAAGCTAAAGTATTCATTTTTCTTAAACGCTTTTGTGGAGAAATAAAACTATAGCTTATTTCCTTTTGTATGTCTGAGAGGCTGTACAAGAGATTTAAAATTGAAGAGCAGGAAGAATTTAAAGGACTAGGACCTCTGTCTGTTCAGAATGATTCAAGCTTAAAGATAGGACACTGCATTTCAAGCATCACTTCATTGATGTTTCTCACATTTTGGAGTAGCAGAGTGAAAAAAAAATACAGAGATATTTTCAATCCATTGAAAATATCTTCCTGGTGTTTTACCAGGGTGCTGAAAGACATTTCACAGAAATATGTATATGTGCAAACACATGTATAAATATTAATCTTTATTAATGACAAAATTTGGGGTAAACCAATATGGTAAACAATTACTATAAATGGTACAAATCCATTGAAGAGTGTGAGTGCCAGGAGGCTGCTTTTGTGTTGAATGAAAATTCACTCAACCTAAGGCTGCTTCCAAACACAGAACTAACCCAAGTGGTTGTAATTAACACTGACTGGACAAGTCATATTTCCCCTTAATGAGGCTCAGCTCTGAAGAGAAGGAAGAAAAGAAAATGGTCAATGTGATAAGCTGTGCAATGCAGTACTTGGATCAAGCCGAGACACTGATGGCCTTGAGGAGCAGCAGAAGACACTTGTAAGCAGGTTGGCACATGCAAATAATTTTCTGTATAGAATTTCCTCAATAGAATTCTTAGCTTTCTTTAAAACAGGACAGGGAGAAAAACTGGTTTGTGGATTCTGGGAATTTTGCATGTTTTACTTCACAGCCTGGCAGGACAAGGGTGGCTTTTTACCCAGAAGATAGCCTTTCATGCCTAGAAAATTTGTTGTGAAACTTGGGAGCCATCTTCAGTGTTACTCAGTGCCTTAAGGAGGTTTGGAGACTGAGTTTTGTAGTGAAATACCTACAGGAGGAGTTAGGTGACAGCTACACGGGTTTAATCCTGGTAAGTCCAGAGCAACTGGGAGATCAGTGCAAGCAATATCTGAAGCACGAATATTCTCTGTGGGTGTTTTCCAAGTCTTATCTAGAATTTGTGGAGAATATCTTCAGGTGTAATAGAAGCCTCTAATCATTGTGAAGGTCCAAATTTTAATGATGCCAATGATTAATTTTTCTGATGTGGCTTAAGACAACACATTATCTTGGTTTTCATATTGATTTAATTTCAAGAATAAACTTCATTGTGAAAACAGGATAAATTTAGTTTATAAATAAAAGTGTTTGAGATAGACAGCTCTAATCCAGCCAAGATAGTGCAATCCTTTCCTAGGTAAACTGCAGTGCAGGTCAGTTACAAATCAGTAAAATTTTGGAAGATAAGTTTCCTGTCCTGTTCATTTTATCTTTTAGATGAAAGAACCTTCCCTAAAGGCTTGAATTTGGCATTCATTTCTGTACTTGCAATGTACTTCTAAGGCTTTATCCTGCCTCTTGGCCTTCTCTTTTATAGCTCAGCATCTAAAAGGCTACAAGCTGGCCAATGCAAGATAACTATTAATAACATTTGGGAAGTCAGAAAAGTGATTACACTTTGAATTAACAAAATCATAGGGTTTGGGGATTTTTTTTGTCATCTACTAGGAAAGTAGTTTTTAGTAACAAAATTAGTGTTATACTTGTTTAGTATGCCTGTGAGATTGTGGAAGGAAATTTGGGATTGGTCAAACTGCAGCTATGTAGACAATATATCACAAGCAGATTGCTGGTACTGTAATACTTGGAGTTCAGGGTAAGAGACAGTAAGAAAGACCTCAGCAACTGTCTATCACAAAATGAGTCGTCAGCTCTGTCAAAATGCTTTTGAGCTTCCACCAGGACTGGCCATTGCACCTGCTGTTTCTTACCAGTTGTTCATAGATTGCAAGTTTGCACCAGGATTTTTTCGTCTCTCCTTGTGCTAAGTAGTTTAAACATACCACGGAAAAAATTCTCAAATAACTGAGTGTCTTTTGTTTTTTTTCATTCACCAACTAAATACAATATTATCCACTGGATAAAAATTACTGACATTTCTCAAGTTGCCGCCAGCAAAATTCTTGAATCCCCAAATACCTTAAAATAATTAAGTTATCCTCACACAATTTCTTCAGGGACCATAGTGGTACTACTACTGAGTTTCCCAATGAAATGCAACCTATATGCTCATGCTACAGATATGTTAACTCACAGCTTTTCCTCTTTATGGACTTTTCAAGCATACCAACCAATTTCAAATAAGTGTGACAGTATAAATACCTCAAAGACACCAAATTACCATGGGATCCGTGGCAATCTTTGATGCCATCACCTAGGGACAGCAAGTTTTACAGTTACCCTGCAGCAGCAGGGCATGTGGAAGGGGGACGGATGATGCTGGTGCTCCAGCCCTGGGACAAGCTCTGGCTGGAGCACAAGCTGTGTCAGGCTCCACAGCACCTCGGGATAAGATGTGAACCAATGCACCACTCCTGCCACTCCCAGAATGGCTTGTTCATGCACGAAAGCCTATTTTCCAAAGATACCTTAGTGACTTTCAGAAGAACAGACAGTGTCCACGTGGTTACCTCTTGAGGCTGATGTTGCCTCACTAAGCATTTGTCTGGATTCACATGAGCTGGCCCCAGCAAGGAGTCCAGGCTGTTCTTCTGCAATGTCTTCTCAGGTGGCTGAGGATGTAAAGGCCCATGATACTGAAGTCATACACAGTACTTCAAGAGTGTTTTCAAATTCTTTTGGGGAAGAGAGAATGCATTATAATAATGTCATCAACTGGAAACATCTAGAAAGTACAGCTGGTTCAGATTGGGCCTTCTATAAGCCCCAAGTTTTTATCACTGATTTAGTTCGGTCGTGTTTTTTTTTTTTTTTTTGGTTATAAATAGATGCAGTGATGACATGCCCAGTGCATGTAGTTAAGCAAGAACAGGGCTCGGTTAGGTCTTATTTATTATTGAGAAATAGCCAGATTGGCTGAAAACAAGGTATCTGACTAGAACTGCTGTGGCACCAGCTATACTTATGTGCGTCTGCCTTGCCTATATGTGGCAAACTCTTCTTGTACATGAAATTTATGTTATACATATATGCAGAAACATTTGGATGTAAAGCAAATGTGGATGCAAATCTCCACATTCTACTATAAATACCAAAAAATATTTTAAAAAACCTTTTTGCCAATTAAAACATCTCAAGAATCTCTCATTTATTTGTTTGTTTGTTTTAATCCTATACCCTGTATCTTCTTTGATAGAACACCTGGGATAGAGCTCCCTGAGCTTTCATTGTGATCCCCAGCCTGGACATGCAAGACTGTGGATAGGAGGGATGGCTCTGCCCGCCTCGCGTGCTTCGTGTTGCTCCTGCCTCTTCGCTTTTTCAGAAGCACGTCTTCTCCATGTAGGTAGGGACGATGTACCATCTGTTGAGGAGATTACATCCCCGAGCTGGAGCCCTGAAATACTCCTAGACAATATAGGAAATGTACTACTAGAATGTAGTGACTTGAATTTGCATTTCACACATTTAGCTTTGCTTCACACATTCCCCTCTCTCAGACATGATAAAGGGAGGGAACGCTCTATTTCTTGTCAGCGTGGACGGATGGCACCCCTGGAAGAGTATGCATTTGAAGCAATATGTTCTGCATCACTGACGTAAGTGAAGATGCTGTTAAGGCTGGGCAGGTTTGTTTTCCTATTCAGTGCTAGTGAGCGGGGCACTACGGGACTTGGTGTCCTTGAATTTAAAGAAGATTGAAATGTTGCATTGTTCAGAATGAAGGGGAAGAGGACAGGAGCAGAATGATGCTGCAGAGCAGACAGTAAACACTTGATTCCAAGAGCTAAATTGGCTTGGCCTACATTCTGAATTTCACCATGGTCTCTTTTATTTCACCCATTTGTACTCCCCAACTCTGCCATCAGTTCCAGGTTTACTCGTGTAGTTTCTCACACGTTTTTCTTCAAGTCTGCAATGCTGACCAGGTATCTTGGCAGAAGAACAGTCCATACCCAAGCATTTATGAATTAGGGATGACAGAGTAGTGATGTATACTAGATAACTTCTCCCTGTCTGCCTTTAGTCCTTTTAAGATTGAAAATTGTCATCAGGAGACTTACTTGGTAGCCTCTAAACCATCATTTCGTACCATGTGGCAAGGCTGTAATGGTCAGTGTGCAGAAATGTTTCTGAATTTCTAAAAGAAAAATTTTATCTGTAATGAGCCCTGCCCTCTTCCTTGCCCTGCCCATCGAGCACCTTCATCACTTCCTCTTCATTTCCCATTCTACCTGAGGAAGGATCAATGTGGTGAGTGCTAATTACTGAGCTCATCTGCAACTTGTCAGAGCCACTTCTGTTATTGTTTATTTACTGCTTACGTTGGAATAGCTAACAAACAAGGGAGTGAATGAGGGGTGCAACACTGGCAGGGAAAAGCCATAGTAGTTCCCAGTGTAATTCCTTTAAATATCCACATTTTTTTTCAAATCTGTCAGTGGAGACCAAGACATATGTAACATTATAGTTAAAGCTAAGATGGGAAAAGAAAAATGCTGGAGTTTTCTAAGTGATATTTGACAGGAATAATGACTTTAATTCTATGCAGATCTAAGTTCCTTGATGGCGCTGAAGGAAAGAAATGGAGAGAAATTCAATGCAATGAATTTGTAATAGAAAAAAATAACTTTTTTTACATAATCACAGGCCTTGTTAAATGTTTTTCTTCTGCAAAAAACGTCTCTAAAACTTAAAATTATAGCTGAATTTAGAGATGCTTTGATGGAATTTTTAACGTTGTCTCCTGTCTTCATTGGATGGATGATTGGAACACTAAAAGAGAATCATCCTTACTCATCCTTTCATCCTTTATATACAAACCAAAACATTTTTGTCAATTTATTCAGTACCTTACAGTTGGTCCCCAAGGTATCTCATAGATACATCCCTGAGTCTGATCATCCTTTAGAATGACATCTTAAAAATATATAAAATAAGCTATGTTACTGTCTGATGCATACAAATGCATAAACAGAATATAAAGAATGATGTCTCCCCTCTTTAAAAATAACATATTTGCCAAACTATATTTAAGTTTCAATTAACAAGTTCTGTAGGATGGGTTTACAGCTAAACTTCCATCACTAATTCCCACTGCAGAGTGCTTGTAAGCCCTGTGCAGTGCTCAGGGATCAGCAGCAGAGCAGATTAGGGTTAGGGAGAGACAGGGTTGAAGCACTTCTTCATAGGTGATGTTAGAAATACCAGATCTATAGTTTAAGATCAGACGTCCTAAAGAGACAGGAACTTTCCCTCCTCCCATTGCTCTGCAAGGCAGCTTTCACTCTACGTGTTCATTATTAATTTTTAATGACTGAATTCACACTCAACCGTGAAATAATTTAGAGAAAACTGTGTTAGCAAGCAGACTTGCTAAGTTCATAGTTAAGGTACTTTCAAATACTATGGATAGAAATTAACTTACTGTGCTGGAAATTTCACTAAAGAGGGCTGATAGCAGCAGTGTGAGATGGTCCCCTCTCACATCCCTGCTTCATCAATCTGTGGAAGCAGAGTGGAGAATGTAAGTGGGAGGTGGGTTTTAGGTGCATTTTTTAGATGTCAGGGGGGAAATGGTTTGTGTCCTTCTTTCAGATGAGGTTATGCTGAGCCTAGTAGGGTTAAACTTAATCACAAAAGGCATGCACACTGGTAGTGAAGATGTTGACAACCTGTCACGGAGACACAATATCAGGATGTGAGAGTTAGGAATGGAGATGATGTGCTGTATGAGTACAGGCACTACCTGGTTGTGTCTCTATCAGGCTGGCTGGGGACAGCAAGAGTTAACAGCTGACATTGCTTTATGGCCAGTACATGTGGTAAATAAGATTACCTGTAATGAGATTAGCCTTGGACAGACTAAACCACTGATGAATTCATCTTGGTCTGAGGAAATCCTTAAGCAATTGTTGCACTAGAGAGGATCTGCAGTGGTGCTGGCTGTCCCAGCATGCCAGGGCCATGCCAGGAGGAGTGGCTTCTCCTTGGACAGAGGGACAGCTGCTGCAGGTAACACATGGCTGCAAGTAATGCACCTCATTGTAGGCATATCATGAAAATAGATGTAAGGAACTTCAAAGAATCATCTCTGGTGAAAACTGAGTGCAGTTACAGCTGGAAATATTGAAGTGCCATGTACTGTGCCCAACAATGTGAGGTTTGTCACCAGCTGCTCCCAGTGCTGGGCAGTGGGCCACATGAGTGGACAGGGATGGGAGCTTTGGGTTTTGCCTCTGAGCAGCAGGAGATGGGGCAGGGCATATGGAGCCCCCCCCCGTGACCCAAAAGCATCAAGCACTGGTCTGCAGCCTCCCAAAGGGGTATCGTCTGGAGGCACATGAAATGGACGTTATCACGGGACCAGGAGGGGAATTAATGCAGACTTAAATAAACGTAGCTGGAACAAGACACCTGCCAGCATGTGTTTGTGCTGTCCTTGAACAAGTAGACTTTTTACCTGGAATGGATTAAATTAGTTATGAGTTTAAGTAAAAATGCACGGGGGAAAAAAGAAGAGCAACCTGGTAGCGGAGCAAAGTCACTGGCTTCAGAGGAATAGTCTGCATGTCCACATCATTTTCTCAGTGTGTTGCATACAGCTTCTCTAGAGGGGCCTCACATAGAAAACAGCACCAAAAGGCATAAAGCCAAACAGGGATTTAGGAGAGTGGGCCTAAACCCCTGCAGGTAGACCTGGGGTGTTCCCACAGAGGCACGGTACCACTGGGGAGAGCTGGATGAGATCTGGACATGCACTATTCAGACCCAGCCTCAGACATGCTTGTATTTGCTGATGTAATCTAAGTCACTGATTCTGACATCCCATACACTTTAACCATCCATTAAATCTCTGTGGTCTTATGGTGGTGTCAATTAAATTAAAATCTGTCCATGTAGTGCTGTTCCAGTGCAGAACTGATCTGGTGGTGGTTTCATGCCAGCTCAGTGTTATCCATCCAGCCTGCTCCACTGGGAATAGCCCAAATGTCTCCCTTAGCCCAAAGTCTCTGCTACGGTAAAACACAAGGCAATGGCAAAGGATCATCATTTTAAAAAACATAATTTCTATTCCTGCCACTTGGACCCTTTATTTCCTTGGCCAAATCTCACTGTCATCCATCAACTTCTGATATTCAAAATCTAAAATAAATTTGGTACTTTTTTTCCCAATCAAATATGAAATGGTTATTCTACTTTCAGTAATTAATCTTTTAAACACATTTAAATTTTGTTTTAACAGAAGAAAATATGACCTAAAAGTCTTTGAAGCCAATCTACTCTTCTTTTCCTGTTGCTTTTCACTAAACACGTCTGTAGTTCCCGACTAAAATTCTGCTGCTTAAACTTGATAAAGTACTGCATCAATAACAAAAAAATGAAAATATGACAGAGAAATGAACAGAAAGCAAAAAAACCTCCTAGTATGCCAGGAAGGCTTTTCTTTTCCATCTCACATTATGCAGTGTGCAAAAGTATCCAATTTGAAGAACTGACTCAGAGCGAACTGCTAGCGAGAGAGCAGGCATGAAAGCAGATACAAAAACTGCTCACAGAGCCAGATTAAGTGAGCTTCTTCCCAGCCCTCCCCCCACAGCATATTACAGATCAGAGAATTAAGCAGACTGTGTCCTGCAGTGTGTGTGCATGAGTCACACATCAGACACACTGTGAGGGACACATTCATCTGGGGGATTTTCAGGGCTGGCGAGGCCTCGCCAGGGTCACCCCTTGGCCCCCAGCATCACCTGGGGCCCCGCTCAGCTTTACCTGCCCTTGGCCCAGGGCTGGGTGGGCATCGTTTGCTTTGAAGGGTGCCAAAAACATAGATGAACTCGATAGAACTGTTCAGCGTATTAAATTGTCTCAGTGCAGACTGAGAGTGAGCATATGAAGAGGAAGATTGGTATTTGCTATATTTCTCTTTCTCAGAAACACTATTAGTGATCTCCCACTTCAGCACTTCACTTGCTGGTTAGTCCCCATTCTCCAAATGCCACTATGTCACAGAGGGAACATCAGCCCAGAAATAATTAGTATGGCAATTTGGCACTCACTCTTCAAATTACATCTAGCAGTTGCATGCAAAATTGTCTGTAGAAATCATCTGGCTCTTACCAAGAGTTAGTTTAATAACAGAGCTTGTTTTGTTACCACCACTATTATGTTGAAGTCTGTCGTTAAGAATTGTTTTCCCTTCTTGCTGATGGAAACATCTTCTAGCAAAAGCAAGAGAAATTAAGCCTTTTCTCCTACACTGTGCCTGGTTGAAGTGAGGAGTCTTGACTTAATGTCTGTTCAAAATATATATGTGTTCACTGACACCATCTCTCTGTGGAGACCCACCCAAATGCTGTATTTCAGGCACGTTATGGAGTGTTGCAGCTCTTTCTCTTATCACTAATTAACTATTAACTGGCACAGACTCAACATTAAGATCTCCCACTTTTTATGTGACTGCTGAGCCTAAGCTGAGCTATGATTCTTCCTGGTACAGGGGAGGAAAGATAGCAGGAGAGACTAAAAGACAACATTTCCCCCCAAAGAGGAACCAGCTCTTCATTGCAGTGAGATACATTGCCCTCAACTTCGATGGATTCATCTCCATCCTTAATAGATGTTTTCAGGACACTTGTGAGAGAAATGCAGACTGTATTTTTCTTTCTGCCAAAAACCACCCCTCTTGAATCTGAGAAAGCTTCTTCAGCAAAATGGGATTTTTGCCCCAGCAGGTACAGTCCCCTGAAAATGTCCCAGTCCAGCATGTCAGCATCATCCCTGCAGCAGTATTTTGCCCAGCCTTCAACCACCTCACTAAGTGACCTAGCAATCAGCCCTTTCCATAACAGCAGGAGTTTCTGCAGCAGACCTCGTAGGTGGGATTTTAAGAGCTGGAATAATAGATAATGATGGGGCCATGTCAAAGGAAAATACAACATCCTTATAATACGGACATTACAGGATTTCTGAAGCTGCTTTCAAAATGGGTCCAAAGAATATATCCAGCAGTGCAGGGCCTCTGGAAAAAGAAAACAGGCAGCTAGTGTACTAGCTGGAGAACGGTAAAGAGTAAACAACAAGGAACAGGGTGGTTTGTGTGTGCTTACACTCATGTTTCTTGGGCTTTGCACACCCCCAGGAGTTTTTAGAGAACAGGTACTGCACATCAGATGATTCTTTGCAGATGGACACAGGTACACCTTTAGCAAATGTCAGGCGATTCAGGTTACTTTGGGCATATTTCCTTGACTTAGTCACAGGCTTAGTCCTGTGACTATGCCCTCGGTGACACAGAGGATACGGGTTTTGAAGATGTGGAATAATGAAAAGCTTTAAATGCACACTGTGAATATTTCTTCACATGGCAAGTCCTTTGGCTGTGTGCTGTTTGGCTACTGCTTAGATTTCATGTGTTGCTTTCTTTTTATGGATTAAAAGCAATTGAGCGTGATGTCATGCCAGCTGTGTGGCCAAGGAGCTGGGTAGGGAAAGACAGAGGAAGGTGTGATTTTCACTGTCCATTTATTCCTTTGTGTTGGTGTTCGCTTGAACTGCAGTCCAATTAACCAAACACCTGATGCTTATGCATTAGGGCACCTGATGGTGTTTGTAATGGTACTAAGTTATGAGCATTCATGGAATGGGGTATTGTTCTAATTGTCATACTTTTCTTCTGGCAGTCTTTAAGTCCCATTGGATTAGTAGCTCCTATAATGATTATGACTATCAAATTAAGCCATCTGTAAACACTAAAACTTGAAAGCTCTTACCAAATTCACAGCACTCATGTCAAAGAAATAAGTTCTACGTCTTTTTAGCTGGTTGTCAGGAGAAATTCTCAAACAGTTGGCGTCTGCTTTGGTCCCTTCCTCCGGGAGCATCCTCTCCCTGTGCTATCACAGTTGGTGTCTTCTCCACCCTGCTGCTGCATTCCTTGCTGTTCATGTTCTCTACAGCCTTGACATGCCATGTGCACTGGTGCCTCAGCCTTTCTGTAAACTTGTTTTGGTAAATACTATAAAGAAGTTGTTTGACAACACAGTTATTTGAACCCAAAATGCTAAAGCAGAAGTGACAGAGTAGCTTCACCACTCTGTTACCGTTGGCTTCTTATGTTCATTCTACACAGGCTGCTATTGCATTGCAGTGATATTTTTCAATTAACAGGAGAAATTAAGAAGGAGACCTTCTTTTGTGGTTTCTTCTTCTCTTGTCATACATGCAGCAGGCCCTGGATTACTACAATTCAGTCTAGTAAGGAGTGAGCACAGAAAATACTGAAGGCTTTGGCTGAATTATCAGTCAGGACAGTCAGAGCCCTTGAGGTGGTGGAGTGGCTGGGTCAGAGGAGGTAGCAGGCATGGGTCTTCTGCTCTGCCACACATGGCTGGTGTGTGCTCTGGCTGAAGAGTGTCAACAGGTTACCCCGAGTGGCAGTCCCTAATTCATGGCTCTAAGTGAGTCACAAATGAGTTACAGCCCCCCCAGCCGTGAGGCAGTCCCCCTTGCAACACATGTATTTAACAACTTGAGTGCAAAGGAGCAACTTGAGCCTTAAGAGGAAGGTGTATTCCATGACAGAGACCAAAGGTTGGGTTCACTGGGTGCTGTTAATCCTTACTCACATGCTACAGGGGCTGCTCAGAGCAGTGTCACCAAGCAAATCTCTCCTCTGTATCTGTCTGCAGCCTTGGGCTGTGTCCTAGGTGCACTGCAGCAGTGACAAAGCTACCCAGCTCATCTCCAGTGCCCGCGTGCCTTCATCTAGACCGGGTCCTTGCTGTTCTGCGTGGTCTGTTGGTAAGCATGATGTATAACTAATTATGCAAACCAAAGGTCCAGCGTAATAATACTGGTGGGTTGTCACACCATACCAGTGACGCTAAATGCCTCCAGGCTGCTCTTGGCTGCAACGACAAGGCTGGGACAGAACTACTGAGGAGAGAAGACAGAAAACCAACCTCATGGACCGGGTGTTGGAGTTGTCTCCCTGTTTTCTGCCAATTTTAAAGGATCAGCTGGCTGATGTCATGGGCATTCCTGTGGGAAAGCTGGGTCAGAGAAAGCTGGCATATATCATAAGGACTTTAAGTGGCGAAACTTTTGCTTCTGTCAACACCACAGAGTGGCTGGGTGAGCAGCTCAGTGCCTGCTGTGAGATGGGCTCGAGCGCTTGGCTTGGAAGAAGCGGAGCTTGGGCCAGTGATGATGGCTGCCTGCCGAGGGTTAGCAGAGCAGAGGGAGTCATTGAGACATCCTGCTCTGAGACAGCTCAGGGCTTTGAAAATGCATGAGGTGACCCTAATTTTGATTTGGGATGTGCAATAATGAGCAAATGGTGTGATGAATGCATAAAGCTGACAGAAGGCGCTGGCGTCTGTAAAGAAATAGGATGTGCAAGGTCAGGAGAGGTGTATGAGGTGAAGCAATGTTTCAGAGGCACTGAGCATGCCAAGTTGACTCATGAGCTGAACTGTGCAATAATCACAGGTAATTATTGCACACCAGCCGGCAGAAGGATTTACATACACACCATACTGGACCTCAGGGCCCATTTGGGCTCTGGCACACTCCGCTCACAGCTTGGAGCAGACAGGCAGAGAGAGGAGGAGCCATTTCCAAACAGAGCCAGTATTCTGGTTGTTTCCCCATCCAGCTTCCAGATGTTACACCAAGCCATGATGTGCAAGAGTGAGGAGACAGGGAGCTATTGTCTTCAGAGCAATGAAGGGCAGACAAGTGCTTGTATTCACCCCCTCGAAATATGTCAGTGCTACAGAAATGTGCTTCTGAATCTCTAGTGAGAAATTGACTTGTCAGCCAATATATTTTTCACTGAAATGGAAATAATGTAAAGCCTGAAAGGTAATGATGCCCTGTTGGACAGGACCTCTCAGGCGACACATGCTGTAGCTTACTAGCTGAGGGGCAAGGTAACACACTTGCCTGGGTCTCCTGTGACAGAGAAATCCCAAGGGATTCCCATCGTTCCAGGGTGCAGGCTTTGAGGCTGTGTCCTTGCAACAGGAAAATAACCACAGTGCCTCTGCCCTGGGGCAGTTAAGGCCCTTGTATGATTCGGGTTTAACGTCACATTACTGTCTCTTGATCTTGCCCGGATACACGACTGGGTTGGTGCTGATAGCAGTGAAAGTGTGTATTGGTGTGTAAAGACACAGCACAGATTAATTATATCCCACAGTGGCTCTCTGAATGCAGAGAAGACACAGATTTTCTTTGTGCCTGTGAATGGACCATCCTTGAAAAAGGAACAGATCTACAAGTCTTGCAGTCAAAGAGCAGGTAAATGATCTCATGCACTGTGTTGGGTCTCCTAGAACCTCCTGTCTCTGCCACTCTCTGTGCTCCCATAACGCAGCTGCCAAAACCCAACAGTTACAGACGGCTCTTGCTAGGGATATAAAGGGTCCATCCATCAGTACCTCTACCATCATTTCTCTCCCCAGCTAGGCTTTAAGCTGTTGTAGACAAGTGTCTTTGGAGATAGCTTTGGAGATAACTAGACTTTTATCAGTGACATGACATGCTTAGAAACAGAAACTTAATTGTGAGGAATAATTACCATCTGCCTATACTTTTATATGAAATATGCAATATATAAAGCATATATATATACACACACACATGCACAATGTATTGTAGACAAGTACATATACAGCACTGTTTGTAAGCCTAAGATTTCATGCAGCAAAATACCATTTGGCTTAAGTTATATGAAGTCATACTCTTTTGGCTATAATGTAAACATTTCCAATCTATTTTTAGCTTTATCTGGCTAATTCAGCTGCACTTGGGTAGCAGTAACACTTTCCCTTCTCTTCTTATGATGCTGATTTTATTCTGATACCCAGAGCCTCCCTGGCTCTGCCTCCTGTTCCATCTGTACCCATGGCCATTGGAAAGTTCAAATATGCTTTGATTGATATCACAGCAACCGTGTGTGTGCTGCTAGTCAAGTGGGAAGAAATGCTACTGAGTCATGGGTATTGTGGGGAGGTGACCAACGCTAAATGATTCACTTTTAAGGCCTCAAATCCGTACTACAGGCAGGCACTCACGCGGCGGGGCAGGGGCACGAGCATTCGCTTCACCACGGGGATAAGGAAAGGCAGGCCAGGTCAGCCCCTGCTTATTCTGAAACACAGCTTTTAAAAACACATTTTTCTTCCGGGTTGGACAAGAGCTGCACGCAATGAGTTGCAGCTCATGTCCTGTCCCTCCCCACCGCCGCCCCGCCTCAAATCACTCCATCTTATTTGCTGAATGTGTGAAGTACCCAATTGCCATTTTTAATGCAGGCCAAGTTCTACTAAAGAATAGAAAAGGGTCATTAAGGGGGAGTGGGGGGGGCAGAAAGAAGTAAGGTCTGTTAATTATTTTACCAGTATTAACCTCTGTGTGGGGGAAAAAGATACAAGGTTTTTGAAGCCACAAATTCTTCGTTAATATGTACATGAACATGGTGATCTGGCTAAACTTACACTAGATGACAAGTTGCCCAAAACCAAACAATTGATTCAAAAGCTAAATATCAGCATACCATTTAGTAGTCCAAACTCCTAGTCTACAGCATCACAATATATAATGGTAAAATTAACTTAGTCCTTTATTACTCCTAGGCAGTGGGAGGATGCTTTCCATATACAAAGAGAAACAAAGGCGGAGGCGAATATGGCACCAGCACTATCTGCAGTGCGCATGGAGCCTTTGTGTTTCAGCTTTTGTGTCCAGGGCAGGTCTTTCACCTTGCCAGCTACGTAACTTTTCCGTCTGGGTCTTTGGGCATTTCTTAGACAATGAATTGCCTAGGAGGAAGCACTTAAAATTTAATTCAGGTAGGGAAGGCAGTGCACATGAATGATACAGACTCTACTAGCCCTTGTAGAGTATATGATTTATACTTTCACTCAAACAGCAGTGAATGAACAATATTATAGCATGCAATATGCTATTGTGCTGTTAGTTCTATGCCTTGTCTTTTTAATGAAGGGGTTTATACCTTCCAAGTTAATTAACTCATCTCTCAAAGTCATTTACACATCTGCTCTTTTTCCAGTAAAACTTCAGTACCACATTCCTAACTCCTGAGTTATATTTAAAAAGCCTCCAAACACCCCCCGACCCCACCCCCCCCCAAGAAAAACCCCACTTTTTTCAGATATGCTACTTCATTAGTAATGAGTTCAGATGTGGAGTTGCTAATAATAATGGATTTCATGGGCTGAAATTTGGCCTGTCACTTTGCACTGGTAGCTGCTGGAAGGACAGTCAGATAAATAATGGCCAAGAGCCTGTGTTGTACTCAGTGTCACATCACTGCTGCAAAGCAGACCCAGTCTCAGGGTATCTCTGGCGCATACCAGGGCACTGTGGCCTGTCTGGCACTGTCAGACAGCAAGTTGGAACTGAGGGAGTCTTCAGTTCCTGGCTACACCCTATATGTGTCACCACAGGCCCCACAGCTACCTGGCACCAGTATATTACGGAGAGCTTTTCCAGCTGACTGTGGGGCCTGTTTTGCTTACTGCTGGCCAAACTCCTGGCTGCCAAGGGACTGCCGGGTGTGGTGCAGGTCTTAGCCAAGCCCCGTTTTATCCCAGTCCTCTGCAGAGTTGTGGAGTAAGCATAAGGATAGCACTGGGAATGGCAGTGCTTGAGAAGAGCAATGCAGACGGGGGTGTCACTGCCCCTGCTGTGCCACACACAGGGAGTAATTCTGCTTCCTTCTCCTGATGGGCAGATGTATTATTTTAATTAAGCTGTTATTTCAAAAACCGTTACCACACGTGGGCATGGCTTGGGAAGCATTAAAACCAAGGTAAACAAAGAGTGTAGCACTCCATCTGCTTTTAACATCACAGTTCAGCAACATGACTGTTTGGGCAGCATGCATAGCTGAGTAGTGTTAGTATTTACTGTCAAACACACCGTGCCAAGTTTAACCTACAAGCTGATCACAGGCATGAGGTTTCATTATTTTAAGTGATTTATTCTTTTCTGATGCAAAGAACACCACTTCTCTGCACACAATGCTGATTGTAAAGTCTGCTTTTCCACTTAAGGGATGTTAAGCAGAAGCTAGCCAATGAAATGAACGTAAATTTAATTACAAAAAACATAATGTTCTTCAAAAACAACAGCTCGCTCTCTCTCCAACAAGGAAAAATACAAATAGAAACCCCTTGGCAATGGTGAGAAAATATCTAGGGCCGAGGTGAAAGGGGCACAGCTTGACAAGTATGCTGAAAGCTGAATGTGGATTACTCATGAGTGCAAAAATGAATAAATGTGTTTTATTCCATTATATTAATGAAATGGTTAATTCAGTTGCTATAGCAACAGGGAACAGCCATGCTAAAAAGCTAAAGGGCCATATATAATGCCAGATACAAGGTCTCTCTAATTCTAAAGCTGATTTTCTTAGCCACAATAGAAGTGATGTGTGTTTTCAATATCACCTTCAGCTTTTGCATCAAATCCTCAAGCTAATCCAATAAATAGGCTAGTAGCATAAAATAGCATATATGTTGGCACCTCACGAAACTTCTGAAAGAGGTTTACCTATGCACAATTATAAGACACGATTCATGTAAAGCAGCATGGGACACTTTAAAAAGACTGCTCTGCATGTGACGGTGAACAGCAAATGCGCTACAACGGGCAGTTCCTACAGATAGAAACCAGGTGACAGCACAGGCAACCACTGCAGCAGTAGCCCAGACACCAAGACACAATTATGCTTAGCATCCTGCTAGCTATATGGAAAATAGAGTTTATATTCTTTTCACCTGCATTTCACATGATTTTGTTTAAAAATAATTAATTGTATAAGAAATAAAGAAATCAGTAAGTGCTTGCTTTTGTTTTAACATAAAAGTCATGGAAAGGGTGACCCATGGTCTTGCCAGCAGCCAGAGTACAGATTATAATCACTAAAGTCTATGCCAAAGCAAAGGAAAGAGGAGTGCCCATTCTGCTCTGCAGAGGAGCCTGCGGCAGCCCACACACAACACTGTTCCCTGGGAAATGTGCTGCTGGGAAGGGTCACAGGCAGTGCCCAGCCCCAGTGCTGTCATCAGGCTGGACCCCTACAGCACAGTACAGAACCCCTTCCATTCACTTTGGCTCCCCTCTGTTACAGTGAGATTCGTCACATGCCTCATCACTAACCTGGCCTATAATAAATCAAAGTCAATATAGCACACCCATAGGAGAAACAGAATGCACTGTCTCCCCTTGGCTGAACTCAGATGTACAAAATTTTGCCTTGTGCACCTGCACAGACTGCTTGGGTGACTTTTATCTGCAGGCCATCTGATTTGCATGATCATGGGAGTTCAGTTCTCAAGAAACATTTCTCAGCAATTGAATATGAAGATTTCAGTACTGAGGCCTAAGCCTGTCTGCAGTAAGCAGAAGTAAAAACTGTGATGATAAGTAGTCTCTAGACTAAACAGGTGAGAATAATGTCCTTTAGGATGATGATTAGCTCCAGTTGGTGGCATGTGACTCTAATCAGCAATTGCCAGTGTGAGTTGGCAATTGGAAGCATTTGATACTGCCTGTCTCTTGGCTGAAATGCAGTAAAAGAGAACCCACCACTAGAGGCAGAGACACTGAGGAGCAATATCAGTATCACAATGCTGAAGAAGTAAAATGTTTGGTCTTACAAAAAGGCAAGGCAGATCAATGGTTGCCACTCTTTCAGTCAACTTGTATGAAAATAATTTATTAAGATTCTCCTGAACCTTACATAGTACCTCTAAAATGGGTGAGCGACAACTTGAAAATATGCGCTGCCCTTAAGAATCCCGGTTGACAAATATGTGGAAAGGCCCATGCAATGTAGACAGATGAGTACTGTCTAACCTCCACATCTAAAAGGTGATGCTGTAACGTCCCTGCAGAGAAAACCTTGCCACATGAGGTGCAAAGGCAGCTCTGCAGCGCATGAGAAATCTTCCCTGCACTTACTGCAGTGCTGAGTGTGTGCAGGAGGGTTGGCATTTCTACTGAAGCACAAGAAACCCCAGTGAGTTCAGAGGTTTGTTAGCATTTGTTAAAGCACAGACAAACTGAATGGCTACAGTGTTCAGCTGCTGAGCCACAGCAGAAAGGAGGACTTGCTTTTGTTCAGCGCCCAGTCCAAGCTAATTCAAACACCTTTCCCAGCCCTGGTGTGTGAAAGCATCCAGGTAGGCATATCATGGTAAAGCTTAATAACTTGCAGTTCTTTTACAGAAAATTAACGATTGCATTTCCTTGTGGTAACTTTAGTGTACTTAAACTAGAAGAGGGGAGAGTGTATGTATGTATTTACTGTTAAGATTTGGATTGTTTAGGGCTTTATTTGTACAGAGGTGGTAAGTGTTCATTTGCCAACTTGACCTCCGGCTTCACTGCTTGACAGCAATGAGAATCTCTGCTCCCACATCACAAAAAACATGATGGGCAGATTCAGACCTCCAAGAAAGAAGAGATAAAAGTGGTATCTCTGCTCCTGGGCAAGGACAGTAAGGACGTTTGCACAAGACCCAGCAGACTAACCTAAGGAGGAATTATTAAAAACTGATTTCCTGGAAACAACTCAAAAGCTTACAGTTCCTCAGAAAAAAAAGGAAGCAGCAACAAACACAAAGCAACCCAGATGGCCCATAAGCAGACTAATTATATGAAAGACCCAGAAGCAACTCTGAAGTTACCAATCCAGCTGCCAGGAGCACCTGCCAGGTTGCCAGATGTTGCCAATGAAAACCTACCTTCCACAGTTCATCAAAGAAGTGGAACTGCCTGGTGAAGTGAAAGCTTTGCCCATAAAATAAATATTTTATCTAAAAAAATATTTTCTACTACGAAACATGTTGAAAAACATAAAATTTTAACAGCATGCCCAACCCCATGTTACAGTAGATAAATAATGAAACATATATATAGAAGGTGTTGGCAAGATCTTATTGATAGAAGTATCTATGCTTATCATTGTATTTCTAAGGCTACAGTCCTGGATGGTGTTAAATGAAATGGTTTTATGAGGCTTGAGGTTGATGGCACTCTGTTGGAGTTTGGATAATTTGCCTTGAATCTAGAAATGGCTTTTGCAACCTTGCCATAAAAGGCTTAACAACAACAAATCTGGAGGAGCCAAAGGTGACAGTAATGCGTACTGGAAGGTGGGGAGACTGCAGAAATGACAGTCAGCCACTCTGTGGCTGCCAGGTCACCTCTCCCAAAGCTCTTCATCCTCCAAGACACAGCAAAGAGGGGCAGCAGTTCTAGATGGGTAACTGACATTGTGCTCCTGCCAAATTTTATGAAGTGAGTGCATGCATGGGTGACTGCCAAAAAGGGTTCCTCCAACAACTGGTAAAGTCTCAGAGCAAGGAGCTGTATACACATACTGCGGCTTTAGCACTGAAGATACAGGCTGCCCAACAGATTCATGCAACGACTAGTTTTAATGTTGTTATGACATCAGATTAATATTTCATTTTACATCAGAAAATTATGTATTTTAAGAGTCTTGTACAATTTTTTAAATATGGCTAATAATGTCGCCAATCCAGTATCTTGGAAATATTACGTCAGCTCATCCTAGAGGCCAAAAACCAAACTGCCTGTATAGTCTGTTAGTGAGGCAAAACATCTCTTTTTCCAATAAACGTGTATGGGTGCATTGGGATTCACACAAGCATATCTGGCAGCTTTTTCAAATAATTCTTGGCCTGCAGAGCATTCACTGAACATGGGGACCATTTTCCATTGAAATATGACATGAACAAGAAGATGCTATTGAAGGATGAGGTATGGCACTTGTATTGTAATTTAATTTGTCAAGTATAGTTCACAATATTTTATAATAGTAATCAATAGGAGAACAAGTTTAAAAACTGTGAGGGCTAAGGTTGGAGGATGTCAACAATCATGTCTTTAATAATACACAATTCCTCAAATATGCAACTAAATCCCTGAAATATATGAGCTTAATTTGGAGCCTTTTACACTTTGAAAATTCTTATCTCTTTTTAAATAACTGGCTACAGTATTTGCAGACCAGACCAGAGTTTTCTAATTAGTTTCCTTGGCTCTTGAATGCACCAAATGGGATGTATTCCACCAAGACCAATGTGAAAAACCTATAAATCCCAGGAATCCCAGGAAATCCTTAATGTCTCTCTCCCCAGCCTCCTGTTTACAACTTGCCTTACCCTGATGACTTAAAGACATTCGTGCAGGAGACCTAAATGTGGCCCTTTCCTTGAGTTCCTACAACACAGATTTATTGCTGACTTTCACAGTCAGAAACCATTCACATTCATTTAGGAATGCATTTCCTGAAACTGTTAACAGACTTGACCGAACAAAAGTGGGGGAGAGAGTGGGTAGTAAGAAAGAAACCTCCGTAACATAATCCATTATTCCTTCTTTGGTAAACAAATTATAGTCTTGATATTTTTAATTCACAAAGAATGCCTTTACCCCTCGTAAGATTACTTTACAGCTAGTTGGGAATACTGGATGTCCTGTGACTACTGAATATCTTTGGAAAAGCTCTGATTTTTCTGTTACACTTATGATATACATGTGCTTAAATACTTAAAATGAGGTCTCTTGGCATTGTCCTGTATTTAACAGAAGCCAGGCTACCAGATGTGATGCCTTCAGGATAGCAAGGTAATCAGGTCTGCTGATGCAGCAACAGAAGATCTGGAGAAGCTGGCGAACTCAGTCACAGGTGATACGCCTACTCTAACCCTCAGGATACGAAATGAGAAGTACATGGTAACAGCCAGGTGGAAGATACCAGCTTTTCCTTGCATCTGCTGTCTGAGAACATAAAATGTTCCTTTCAGATGATCTGATTTTGATGTCTTTTTCTGCCCCACTCAAGGGCATGCTGCTTGTCAGCCAGCTCCTCAGCAGAGGTACAAGCAGCACATGCAGAGACTCTACAAACTTTGCCACTAACTATCACGAAACAGCTTGTTCTTCCTGTGAGTCCTCTGTAGCTCGTGTAAGATAACTATCAGAAAACTCAGAACTTCAAGGGAGTTTCAGGCAAATATTTTCTAAGCAGTATGACTATCTGTTCCTGTTTCATCTGAGTGTGAATAATCCACAATGATAAATGGAAAATTTAAAGTATGAAAAGAAAGCTACTAGTGGAGACACAACTGGGCTTGATCCTGCCAAGGGATCACATCAAGCAAGCCCAAAGTGCCAGCAAAACAGTGTTGGTGGTGCAAGGTCGCTAAATGAAGTGACACTTCAAAAAATCCAAATGTGTACACCCAGAGTGTGTGTATTTGTGTGGGGAAGGGAGGCAAAAGGAAGGCAAGTCAAAGGTAGATAAAAAGGTGACGAGAGGGGCAAAGAGCACTCTGCATTCTGCGCTGTAGGCAATCAATGAAATAATGTACAAATTAACTCATTAATGATTCCTGGAGTGAAGCTTAAGAGATCACGAAACACCAACTGACAAGGCTCTACAAAAAAAAAAAAAAAAAAAAAAAAAAAAAAAAAAAAAAAAAATCTGTTTAGTCAATGAAAAAAATACCACAAACAAACCCAAGTTGGTTTCAGATTTATTTATAACCAAGTGTGCAATTCATAAATCGAGAAACAAAAGACACAGTATATTTTTAATTGAAGCTTTTGGTGCTCAAAATATATGGTGTAAGAAATTGAATTGATTTATTATTGTTATGAAACAAAAGGCTTTATATTCTTCAACGGAGTAAAGCAGACAGCATTATGTTCATATTAGGAAGTTCCTACTGTGAGTGAAGAATGGATTTCTTAGCAAGAAATCTGTATTTATTTTTGTCTGTGAAACTATTACAACCATACATAACCAGTAAGTATTAAGAACCAGCACTGGCGGAAATCACCTTGCCAGTTTGCCCTGTGTGTCTGTGTTTGGGCAAATGCAGCCTGTGGGGTGTGTAGTCCATTTGTACTTAATCAGCTCTCTGACCTGTAACGTGTACATTCTGAAACATTAATTGGCACAATTAAAAAGTTATTTAGATGATGAGCTTGGACCACAAAATGTCGCTGCTTCTCAGAATCCTGAAATGCAACTTGGACTTCCTAATAAGCTGGTTTAACTGACCGCAGAGAGATGTTACAAGTGTTCACTGGGCGGGAGGGGGAAGTAATGCTCAAGCTACCCATGCAACACACAAATCTGAACAGTCCAGAATGTGTCAGTGCAAGGCAAATTTATTTTATAAAGTGACTAGTGTGAGAAAGAATTAGAAAGGATTAGAAAAACATACTACCACATGCTGTAGTAGTTGAAAGTGATTAATCCAGTTCTTAAATCCTATTTTAAACTCCCTTTCATTTCTGTCTATAGAAAAATAGAAGCCAATTGCTTTGTTTGAATGCTGTGTAGTTAATTACATCTTCTAAGGAACTCTTTTAAAAGTAAATGTAATGTTTAATTACAAAATGCCCCCCTTAAAAACACTTAGCTTGTACATTGATTTGTAGTTCATTAAAAATGCTTTCTTAATTATATTTTCAGCCAGAAAATGCATAGAGATTAAGGAGTCTATAGAGAAATTTTGAAATCACAGCCTGAATTTGTAAGGAGAAAGTTACACTTCAAATAGTGGACAACTGACAGCCACAACCGCCTTTCTGTAATTTCAGAACTTAATTGTTGCAAAAATAGTAATTGGAAAGCAGTGTTCATTGCAACAGCTATCAATATCACATTTTTCATACGAGTGGATTTTCAAGGACTAATTAGAAAACAAATCAATTGCATCAAACAAGTGTAAAGTTCACATTAGCTGTTGGACCGATCACCTCAACACACGGGGTTCACAGCCAAGGGCAGCCCGCGCTTTGGTTCGTAGGGTGTTGTCCTGGAAACCATGTGGATGCAGTCGATAACAGGGCAGACGCTGAGACACAGGGTGCAGCCTGTACAGCTGTCAGTCACCGTGGGCAGGTGGGTTTCGGGATCAAACTGGATAGCCTGTGAGCAGGAATAAACATTATTGATGTCACTCACAGAAAAGGTCAAAATTGCTCCCATTTCAGTGTCTGCATTTCCTGCGCTATAGCACTTGGAGACATCTCGGTGTGATTCTGCACTGCAGCTATAGCAACTGTTCAGCTGGCAGGGAACAAAACAACCCCCTCTCCAGACACTGGAAAATTAGAGATGTGGGCCAAATTACTCCTCGGCAAAAGCTCATGGGTCACAAGGGCTGGTTACAAAAAAGAGGAGCTTGGCCCATAATATTTATCCTCCCTGAGGGTATTTCCCCTTCAAATGAAGGAAATACTTGGTAAGATAACAGTGTGCCAGGGTTATTGGTTCAGAGAAGACACCAGAACATATGTGTACAGCTTCAGCACAATGCCGGTCACAATGCACTCTTCTGACTTTTATTTTCAGCACAGCAGAAAAAATTTAATGTAATAAACATAGAAAAACAGCACACTGTGCTTTGTGTGATTATCTTCCTTTGCGAATCTTCAAAAGGGATACCAGAGTTTGGGGCGGGCAGAGCTTGCTTTAGTTCTCACGTTCTATGCAGTGAATCCTCATTACCAATAAGGGTGATAAGTGTATTTGAATGTGAAATAACAATTGCAGTCTCAGTGAAATAAGCTTCTGGTATAATGCAGATAGCAATTAAAAGCAAAAACAAAAGCCTCACACATCTGCAAAAGCTTCAATGTCTAAGAAGCAAGACTAGAAAATTAAAACATTAAAAAAAATGCCCAAAACACTGAATACCTACTTTTAAGAGTTTAGGAGGGAAAATCAGGCCTGAAAACTGAACTCTGGCTTCTTGCAAACAAGCAGTGACTTAGCAAATCTCCCTGCCCACTGTCAGCAACTAGGACAAGCAGGGAGGTGATGGGAGGTATTGGGTGCTGCTGCAGGTTGACTCCAAAGGCAGATTTGCAGCATTTGGGGTTTCACTGCTCAGAAGACACAGAAGTTGCTGTAGCAACCAGCAAAGGCATGAAGTCAGTAGTAACTGCTCTGGATCTATGAGTTTTAGTTTAGATTGAGCACAAAAAGAGCTCTGGCTTCTAAGTATTTAAGGAGGACTCCTTTCTCTCTTGCTAACAACAATGCATGTCTTGAAAGGGAGTTCAGAGATGGAGAGGAGGTCAGGACTACAGAGCTGACTTTAAATTAAGGAAAGCTTTTCCGTTGGAGCCATACAAGGTGACAGCTCTGTAGAGCAGCATGGAAATTTTTGAAACAAAGGGAAGCATAAAGCAGATGCTATTTTGAAGGATGTGGGGTGTGTTGTAGATTTATTTACAATTAAGAATTCCTTTGCAATTCTTTGCAATTAATTTCTTTTCAATTTCCTTAATCAAATAAGGAAAAAACATCTTTTTTTATGCTTAGAAAAACTCCTGGAGCTTTAAACTTTGGTTCTTTTTGTGCTGACTTTTTTCAGTTACAGAAAATAAAGTTTTACTAAATATAAACTCAGTCTTTTGCTCACTAAGGGCTCAAACCTCCCCTTCAGTGGAAAATCTGATGGAAGAGGAAGACTGCAGTGTTAAGAAGAAATTCAGACAGTTAAAAGGCTACTGTAGTAATTTATTTTGGTATAAATGCAGCATTAATTTTCCTGTATTAGTGGAAAAAACTAACGTTTACCTTTGCTCTGATATATTTGTTTTAATTGCAGCAGCTAATTTTAAATGGAAGACTTCTTTCTGTGACTGTATGTGGTTCAATTCATGAGATCTACTATTGATTAGGCTGAATTAAAGATGAACAAAAACTCACGGTGCCCAGAGGAAATTTGATGCTCAGTTAAGTATTTGTTTCTGACAAGTTATTCTCAGACTAAGATGTATGGAAAAATTCACGTAGAAATTATTGCTCACTGCATATTGGATTCCATGACAGTTATGCCAGACTGTGTTTTGCTTTTCTAAAAAAACATGAGTCCTCCTGTACTGCCTTTTTACTGCAAATCAGTCCATCACCTCCTGTGGATGGGGTGCAGAATGGCATGTAGACATGCAGACACATTTCGTACATCTTCTATTACCACACTGAGCAGAAGTCAGATAAATACTTTGCTGCAAACAGTAGCCTCAGCTCAAAACTGTGCTATTTTCTGGTCACAGTGATTTCTGCAAACTTCAGCCTCCTGCTCTAAACCCTGGCAGTTATCCTGGAGAAAGGATTTGTAACTCAGTCACGATCAAAACAAAACCCCACCTGTCTGAAACCAGAATTAGTTCAAGTCCGGTTACACTGAGGGAACAAGGACTAGGTTTCTTAAAAAGCATCTGGCAATAAGACCAGCCCTTGTCTCCTTGTTGGGAAGGGATACATTCTTCCCTTTCTCCCTCATCAAGAACTACATTTACTGCCATTTAACTTGGGACTCCATCATTTTCGTCCTCCTAAAACGAATTCCTCTTGCATTTAGGGAGGGCCTGTGACAGTGACATGCTCTGCTGGGTGGTGTCATCGCTGCCACCCAGATGCTCAGGGAGGGCTTGTGCGCCATGGCCCGGGAGCATGCTGGGGTTTGAATCCAGTATTTTAGGCATCTGTTTTTACCACCTGCTCATTAACAGAAGGTCAATTCTTTCTTCCCAGCAGCAGAAAGATAACTCATCATGCCTTTCCACTAATTACAGCTGTGCTCTTACCTGGTAGCCAGAATCATTACAGGTCATGTAGCATTTGCCACAGTTGATACACATTTCCTCGTCAATCAGAGCCACAACTTGCTCTGTGTTGCACAGATCACCATATGTTCCAATATACTGCAGTGCTTTTCCAATTACATCCTAGGGAAAAAAATAAAGTTATTGACTCATTTATACAAATAAGATACCTAAGCAGCTTCTGTAGCTGCACAGGAGTGCTGTCTAGTACTTTAATATGGAAGATTTGGCCATGCATTCTGAAGATGTTTAGGATTTTTCTTTTAAATTTCCAAGTTGCTGACCTTCATACCTCCTGTAAAATACAGGCACATTTTGAATGTAGGCAGTACTAGAACTACTGGTGTACAAACATGTTACATATGTAGTATTTGATTGTGCATGTGCTATTGTTCTGCCACTATTGCGTGAAACTTCAAGGAACAAAATGGAATGCAAAACATGAGTGACGTGCTACAATCAGATCACTTTTGGTCATTTCTCACTAGCACAGATTTAAGAACTCATAGCAAGAAAAGAAAGGGGCATGATCGAAAAAATTGACAGGGAGAACAATAAGCTCTCTTCTCTCTTCAGCAAGATGCACAAAAGACATGACCATCAGTTTAGTGCAAATACTGTACAGATGCAAGCTCTGGGTCTAATCCTGCAAGTCCAGTTAACTTCACAGGGAGGAACTTATGGCATCAACCTTACACATCAGTGCTGCAAAAGGTGTATGGCAGCACAGCATACGAGTACATACTACAAAGGGAAAACACGTCCTCTAAAAGAACTTGTTGAGGACCTACCTGATGCAAACCCAAACCACTTCCATTTTACATCATGGGAAACTGCACTGTTTGGAGGCAGTTCAGCCTCACCCAGTCAATGGTAGAGACAGGAGAAGGCCCAGGTCCTTTGTTCTGCAGCCATCCTTCCATTAAATTAGTTTAACTTGTGGAAGTACAGCAGAGGAGATCATGAACATGACTGCATTTTAAAAGATTCACTCAGTGCTCTGTATTGGTTGTCCAGATTTTTTTGAGAGTTTACTCAGCACACTTCTGCAAGTTCCCATGTTGCAAACCAAGTTCAGCTTCATGTACAAAAGTCTACATTGTTAAGATAAAGTAAATGAAGGTTATGTGATGCAACAGTACATTTTACTTTTGCTTTTTGAAAAGGAATACAGCTATTGAGGAAGTATTAGAGGAATCTCACTGAGTCATAGGAGAACTGGCTCAAAAGTCATTCTAGTGTAATAAACCAAGAAATCATTATGATTCTGATTATGAAGTTTGATCCAAGTCAATTGAAAAGTGTTCAAGAACAAGCCAAATAAGAGACACAGACAAGTCTGCCCAAAATTATAAGCTTCAAAGTGTTTATCTTTGGTCTTGCATTGCCAAGAAACATGTTAAGGATTTCTTTTTGAATTCTGTTTCTCAATATTCTTTAACAAGCAATACTAACTTTATTCCTGTTAGACCCAAAATTATTCTGAAATTATCAAGTAACCATTTTAAATGTCTAGTAGTATGCTGCGTTTAACCTGTGTAATATATAGTCTCATACAATGTTCATACAAAGAACTGGATTACAGCAACTTGTAATTTCATTACATATCTTACTTTGGGCAGCCTTATTTTGGGGAAAAAACCCCTCAACATTCCTAATGACTCCTATGCCACATCAGAGCAATGTGTTAATGTGGATTTACCAATGTTACCTCTAAAGGAATGCGCTACATGAATTAAATGCAAAAAATGAGTCCAAACTTGTCTTCCTAGTCTGCGAAGAACTTGCAAAAACAGCTTAACTTTCAAAGAAGGAGGTCTAACTGGCCTTAAGCACTTGTACAATAGTATTTTTATGTAAAGAGAAAAATCTTTTTCTTCACTGGATGCAGTAGTAGCATCTATGAATTTGCTCCTAGTGACTGTTGAGGTAGGAAATTCAACCAAATCTTATGCCTAGGAAGAAAGACTGGCAAATTGTACTGTTTTCTTGTTCCAAAAACACTGAAATGTTTTCTCTCTGCCAAACCACTAATTTGCTGACATGTGAAATACCTTGGTTGCATTCATTCAATGCTAAAAGCCTTCCAGTTCTTCTCAGCAACATACAGAGAACATTAATGCTCTTCCAGCATGAAACAGCTATGGAATGTTGCTAAAGGCACCATGATGAGCATGGACAGATGACTGTGAGCAAGTTGTCACAGCTTAATGAGTTAGCACTCATCAATAGAGCTGTGCAAGCCGCTTATGTGCGTGGTCCAAATTCATTGCAAATTTGAAGTCAAATCTGTTTGCTTAAACTACTGTAAAAGGTCAATTAGCTACTATGAAAGTGTTTCAGCTAATACTTTTTACTAGAACAAGACTTGAACACGCAGCCCTTTACTGCAACTCCACTGATGAACTACAGTAACTAAATCAAATATGATCTCCTAGGAACTGCTCTCACCCCCGTCTTTTCATTTCCACTTCTAACTCAGAAACATTCACGGATTTACTGGATTTACAGCACTTTTCAGGTTTCTACAGTTCTCAGGTGTCTGCAGTCTCCTGTGTCAGTTGAAATATTGTAGTGGTAGAATTCAGCTCCAGCTTGTTTCAACTCTCATGTAGGCTTTTCTGTTGACAAGCCCTGCCTTTTGAACCTGCTACAGGTTTCAAAATTGATGCCAAAAAAGCTCAGAATAAAGGAACTGCTTAGAGACAATTTATCTTTAAGCAGCAAAGGTATTTATTACCAATGCTGGGGAGCTAGCCAGTTAGCACTGGACAAACTAGCTCAAAGGCATCAGTGAAAAGCAAGGTAATTTATACAGTCTACATAGATGATTACAACATTTCCAACATACATTTTCATACAATTTCAGCATCTAATCATTATATTCATAATAGGTGGAGGCTAGGCAGGGCCTAGGCAGGGCTTGAGGCAGAGACTTCCAGATCTTCTCTTGGCAAGACTTTTAGGTGGTTGGTTCTGCTCTTCAGCATCACTCTGGAGGTCATCTGCTCTTCTACCTCGCTTTGACCTTCCTATTTTCTATGGTTAAGTGACCTGCTAACCGAAGCTTCCAGAAACCCTTGGCCCTAGGCCCTTTTAGCCTATTCAGATGTCCACCTTGTCTTAATTTATAACCCCTAGATTCATTGATTAGTGGTTCTAGCATTCTTCTTATGATTAGGTTTGGGTCCAGTAAGCAGAACAGAACAAGCTGCAATGATTCCTGAGCAGCACAGGCAGAACAGAGCAAGATACCTCAGTTAACTCCTTTAGGCCTTGCTTTCATTTCAAAATACACATCTTTGTGTGATCTACGGCCCCCAGAAATACTAAGTATCCTCTCCTGTGCGTGTATATAGCCCCCAAACACACCAGTGTCACAAATGCACGTCTCCTGCAAGTGATGATCTGAGTACTGAAGAAATTATGTACAGCACACAATGAAGAAACTTTCCACTGCCTGCCCCTGTGGCAAAAGTGTCAACATGGGGAGATTCCTGATAGTGAAGGGCTTTATAATCTGAAAAAAGCATACATTCAAATAGTATAGGTAATTTTCTCAGGGAGGCTCTGGATTCACAAAAAACCCCACAATGCTCAAGCAGGTTGCAGAGATGGGCTACTCAAATAATCATGGAATGGAGGGCCTTGCTTGCAAGAGAAGACAAAAAGAAGCTTACAAGATATTTTGCCTAGGAAGATGAAGGCAGAGCAGGAATATGGTATCTATATACACATTAGGGAGGGAAAAGAGCTATTGAAGTTAAATGACAATGCTGGCACAAGAACACACGATTATAACCCAGACATGAATAAATTCAAAGCTGGAAAGTAAAAATGGCTTTTCAAATGGGAAAGGAGTGAGGTGGTTAATGGCCTTCCAGGGAAGCAGCTGGAGGACAGGGGGGACACAGTCCAAGGTTTAGGATAACATTAGATAACTCAGGAAGTGGTTTCTTGGAACAACATGATCAAAATTGATTTTTCCAGCTACAGACTTACAAAGGGAATAACAAAAACAATGCATATGGCATGGTGATTTCTGAATTTGTAACCAAGTCTCACTTCTTGCAGCTCAAAAAAATACACTTTTGGGGGACTTAGAATCCCAAAGAGGGAGGATGATGGCATTTTAGAGGCCTGAAAGTGATTTCAAAAGACTGTGTCAATGACTTACTGCTCATTTACACTCCTTGGTGATGTGTCTTTTAATCACTTCTTTCTCTCAAGCAAAAACTGTATTTTTATTCATTTGCAAAGTTTCAAGACATTATTGACTAAAAAAGCAATGGTACTTAAAAGATGTTCTGCAGGTGCACTCTTTTACAGCATCTCAGAGCTTCTTGTTTTCATCAATTCATAAATGTTTGGAACAAAATAAACAGTGCAGCAAGAAATAATCAGCTTTCACTGTTTAAAGTGGTTTCACTCCAAAAAGCAACTGTCTGAAATGCCACTGTGGGATTCCAGACTTGGTATATCTCAATGGCCTCCGGATCACATTTGCAGTGTTTACAGATTTTATTTTTTTTTGCCAACTGTCAGACCTCCAAACAGGAGCCAGGTTCTGAAAGTCAAGCTGTGTTCTTTCTGGCTTATGCATTACCAGCAGCAATTAAGGGGAAAAAAAAAAAAAAAAGAAAAAAGTGGAAGTTAAATTTTGTCCAAAGCTGCACCTTTGAGAGGGCAGGCACATGGAGTGCTCCTTTGATTACTGCTGTGCTGTCCTGCACTTCTCCACAAAACTGTACTGAAAGAACTGGGAGAGAAATGTAGTCCTGCAACTGGAACTGGCAGAGAATTCAGTTGCTATGGAGAGAATCAGAGCAGAATCCATTAGTTTTATGGTACTAATGAGCACAGAAAAAAAATTCATTTTGTCACTACGCTAGGCAGATGTGGTTTTGAGTATACACCAGGAGCAGATCTGTTCAGTAGGATATTATTTTTGCAATGCTATAAAAGCTGCATTTTAATCTTAGTGTATCAAACGTTTTATGGTGATTAGCTTTTCATTAGCCAGCATATTAATAAACCTATATTTGTAAATACAATTCATGGTTCAGCTCTGGCTACTTGTAGACCTTCTGTGCCCATCTTCATGTAGATCCTTTTATATAAGACCACACTGTGCCCTAGAGATGATGAACATCACAGGCCTCTCATCAGATCACTAGAAAGCCATACACAGTGCAGGTACTGCATCTCAAATAGTAAGTTCAAAGGGAACACATGTTAGGGAGGTACCTGCCTTCCACATAATCTTTTTTGGTAATAAAGGTGAGGTACTGTCAGAGGGTGAGAGACGAAAAGGAGAAATGTTAGAAACAAAATTATGGATTAAAGAAGGAAAAGTCACCGGAATCTGAGGGTACACAACCAAGGTCAATTTACAATAAAGTAGCTAATAAAACCATGCAGTCTCTATAAAACTAACTTTACATTGAAAAGTATAGATGCTTTGCCAGTACTTAAAAAAGGCGCTCTGAGATTTAGGGACCTCTAAGCCTTGTTTGCAAGTAAAATAGTTGCAGTACTAGCTAAAGGGGGCTTGCAAGATAAATCATAGAATTATAGACTATCCTGAGTCAGAAGGGACCCACGTTATCGAGTCTAGTTCCTGGCTGTGCACAGGACAATCTCAGAAATCACACCATGTGCCCGACAGTGTTGTCCAAATGCTTAGATGAAGCAAAATGATATAATTCAATATGGTTTCTGTAATGAAAATTATTCCTTGTGAATCTATCACAATTCTTTATGAAGTCTATGATGTAATAAATAATACAATAACCCTCAAAAAACAGAAATCCTGGTAATTTTTATGTTTGGCCAGGCCTCTGGCAGAGATCTGTAACACAAGAGAGCTCTGAAATCAACTAGACATGAAGTAGGATTGCAAGTTGGCTAAAGAGCAAAAAATAAAAGTGTGGAATACAAAGATCAATGTCCAGAAAAGGTAAAATATCAACAGAGCAAAGTGCCTGTATTTTCCGGTTTAGATATGAATCTGTTTCATATGTTTGAGTGTGTTTCAGGAAAATATTTGAACCAGAAGGCTGCAGAGTTGATACAAATTTTTGTTTAAACTAAATTAAAGAAAATCCAAGGAACTTTTAGGTATTTTATAAAATCAGATGAACAGGTACGAATACAGCAAAAAATGCACCTTGACAAACAGCTTAGCAAAGTAAGTAACTTTCACTGGTCTTGCCAACAGGTTCTGGATAAAAAAGGCTGCAAAAGAAAACACAGGAGGAGACACTATTGACAGCTTATGGAAACTTCTGCTTGGTGTGTCGTCCTGACCAGAGACAGGCAAACTAGCAAGATGTTAAGATAGAAAATAGCACCATAACTACTGCAGTCCTGTTGTTATAATTAATCCGCCACGATGTGGAATACAAAGTCAATCCAGTTTTACTGACAGAAGCAAAGTGTCCTGGAGCAGTGGGCAATGATTCATGGGCTGAAATTTAACAAGCCCAAATGCCAGATTGGATGGAATAACACCAGGCAGAAGTATAAATTAGGAGAGGAGTGACTGGAGAACCGCCCTGAAGAAAGGGATCTGAGGGTGCTGGTGGGCAGCAGGCACAATGTGAGTCAGGGGTGCACCCGGACAGCCCAGAGGGCAAACCACAGCCTGGGATGCAACAAACACAGCACAACCAGCCACTCAAAAGAGGTGACTACCCCACGGTGTGCAGAAGTGCTGTGGCCTCCCCTGGAGTGTTGTGTGCAGTTCTGGGCCCCACCATTTCAGAAGGATATGAAGGCACTTGAATGAATCCAGAGGAGGGCAACAAAGCTGGTGAAAGGTCAGGAATGTCCTGTAAGGAGCAGTGAAAGACTTTGGGCTTGTCTAGTTTGGAGAAAACAAGGCTGAGAAGCAACCTCTCTGTCCTCTACAGCTTCCTGAGTGGGGGGGAATGGAGAGGAAATAATCTTTTCTCCTGGGTATGCACCAATGGGTCATGTAGGAATGGTTCAAAGCTGTGCTGAGGAGGTTCAGGCTGAACATTAGGAAGTATTTCTTTACCAAGAGGTAAATGCACTGGGACAGGTTTCCTAGATAAGTGGTTGAAGCCCCAAGCCTGACAGTGCTTAAGAGGCATTTGGACAATGCCCTTAATAACATACTTTATCTTTTGTTTAGTCCTGAAGTGGTCAGGCAGTTGGACTAGATGGTCATTGTAGGTCCTCTCCAACTGAAATGATTTTTTTCTATTCTATTCAATTATATTGCAGAGACACTTGAGGCAGTCCTTCTGCCATAGTCAGACTCTGGAGAGAAAGAGGAAGTTTGGACTCTAGGATTTCTGCCCGTATCAAGATAAAAACTTATTTGAATTTTCCTACATGTACACAACTATTTCTACATATATAATGAGAATATTCTCTGAGGTGCTGTGATGAGAGAAGAGAAGAGAAGAGAAGAGAAGAGAAGAGAAGTTAATACATAAATAGAGAAGAGAAGAGAAGAGAAGAGAAGAGAAGAGAAGAGAAGAGAAGAGAAGAGAAGAGAAGAGAAGAGATCATTATGGGTTACTGCAGGAGAATTATTTCTGTGATTCATATTAAATACTTAGGAGAAGCAGCCTTAAAGTCCCATAAATAAATGATGGGAGACACATGCATAGTTCCACCTGAAATATGCAACAGCTCCATATTTATGATGAAGATTACAATATAGTCTTTTCCAGGCAAGCAAGCACAAGGTAAAACTACTCACATAAAACTACCCAGATACAACCCAGGAAGGATCCAAATGACACACCATGATGGCAAAGAAGTGCTGTGTCTAGATCAATATTCCTCATCTCTCAAGAGGCTTTTACCAATTTAGTACCACACTTGACTAAATGCGGCTAAATACGTCCAAAGTGCTGGCTCCCAAACGGTGCTTACAGCATCAGCAAAACAGGACTTGCATATATGTATGTGCAAAAGACCATGTAAAAGTATCAGTACACACAAGGGTGAAGAATAGATCAAACACAAGGAATTTAAGCTTGAGGCTATCTATGGGTATTTTTCCAACAAGTGGAACAGCATGTCATGCCCTAGCTAAGCTGACAAACAGAGCTATGTCAGAATGTTTTGTCCTCTATACAGCAAGACTTGCAGAGTTAAAAAGGAAGAAATAAAATAAGCAGATAAACGGTGACCAAATATTGTGGTATAGGCCTTAAGGACAAAGAACAAAATTATTAGGAAGAAAACACAGGAACACATAAGGAAAAAAATTAAAGTAACAAGGAGGTAACCTGGGGTAGGCAAATACATCTGTGGGAGCTGTACAAAAATGCAGCTGAAAAGAAAAGATCCAGGGCACATATCCACATACAGTAGAAACTCTGTTATTAGAGACAGTTGAGAAAAGAATAAACAACTCTGCTGAATATCAAAGCATGCTGCTTCAGTTAATATTGAAAAATAGAAAAAATAAAGAGAAAAGCCATGGGAAAAGAGACCCAAAAATACGTTAGATTTTGGATAATCACAGAGGGTTTTAAAATAGATTAAAAAAAAAGGCAATTTGACAGCATGTGGAATTTATAAAAACATTGGAATTTATGTATCACCAACCCAACAGCCCATTAGGCAGATGAACAAACTTTGGGGAGGCCTCAGGAAATTTGCAGCAACCCTCCAAAAATACAACCAGCCAGTGCAGGGGTCATAGCACTTTCAAGGGCACCTACATCTCAGGTCTCACCAGTTTTCAAGCATACTTCTTCACTGTTCCAGAGAGCTAGAGTTAGACCGGGACTGCCTGTGAGAACTGACCATTCCTACCCCCGAGATACTAGGCTGAACTAACATATTCAGATCGTGAATATGTTATTCTTTTTGTCTAGAGGGTCAGTCAAGACAGAACTACTTGGCGATGGTCTGGGATTTGTAATTCTAGATGTGAACATTTCTTGGACAGCTACAAATAAATCGCTCAAGTCCGAGTTCCTTTGCCTCCCTCCATGGAGAATTCCTCATCAGGGAAGGGTACTGGGTAAGTAACCTTTTTTCATTAAGCTTCACTCAGTTTCATTAATGCATATTCTGAATCTTCCTGGCAGATTTTCACCGCTATAGAATAATAGATGGCTCTATTAATAATCAACTTTATTTAATTAGGCAAATTTGCTACTTCAAACAAAACCCAGATACTTTCCTATTTCTTAGTGGGCATCTGTGGTGGACTGACCCCATCCATACACCAAGTGTCCACCAAAGCGGCTCTATCACACCCCTCCTCAGCAGGACAGGGAACAAAAAATACACTGAAAGCTCAAGGACTGAGACAAGGACAGGGAGAGATCACTCATCAGTTACTGTGTTAGGCAAAAGAGACTCAACTCAGGGAAATTAGTTTAATTTATATCCAATCAAATCAGAGTAGGATAATGAGAAATAAACCCAAATCTTGAAACCTCTTCCCCCTGTCGCTCCCTTCTTCCTGGGCTCAACTTTACTTCTAAATTTTCTACCTCTTCCCCATCTGGTGATTCAGGGGGATGGGTTAGGGGTAGGGGGTGTTGTGATTAGCTTCACGTTGTTTCTGCCTTTCCTTCCTCCCCACAGGGCAGACTCCTCACACTCCTTCCCTGCTCCAGTGTGGGGCTCCTACCGAGTCCTTCCCACAGGCTGCAGTTCCTCATAAACTACTCCAGTGTGAGTGCCTCCCACAAGGTTCAGGCTTCAGTCCTTCAGGAACAGACTGCTCCAGCATGGGTCCTTTCCACAGGGTCTCAAGTCCTTCCAGCAAAACTGCTCCTGCATGGGATCCTCTCGCCATGGGGTCACAGGTCACAGGTTTAGCCATGATGCTCCAGTGCAGGCTTCCCATGAGGGCACAGCCTTCTTTCTGGCATGGGGTCCTCCACAGGCTGCAGGAGGATATCTGTTCCACTGTGGACCTCCATGGGCTGCAGGTGGACAGCCTGCTTCACCACAGTCTGCACCAGAGTCTGCAGGGGAATCTCCACTCTGTTACCTGGAACACTTCCTCCCCCTCCTTCTTCATTGACCTTGGCGTCTAAAGAGCTGTTCCTATCACCTAGAGTCACAGAATGGTTTGGCCCGGAAGGGACCTCAAAGGTCATCTAGTTCCAACCCCCCTCCCATGGGCAGGGACACCTTCCACTAGACCTTGAACACTCCCAGGGATGTGTTATATGTTATCCCAGGGGCACTATCACTGTTGCTGATGGGCTTGGCCTTGGCCAGTGGTGAGTCCATCGTGAAGCCAGCTGCCCTTGGTTCTGTCAGATGTTGGGAAAGCACCTAGCAGCTTCTCAGAGGAGCCACTCCTGTAGTCCCACCATTACCAAAACCGTGCCATGCAAACACAATAACAGCATCTCTTCCTGCTGTTTTTTTTTCATTACGGTTAAAACATGCCCTTCTAAAGAGATCTTCATACTGAAAGACTGTCACGTATAAGGTTTGGCGATGCCTATCTTCCTCTAATTGCTTCAGGCTCATTCAATCGAAGGTGTGAAAAAGATGCTAACCTGATTTTTCTGGTTGAGAAGCTCCTCAGACATCACTCAAAAGTATTCAATATCTTATAAACAAAGGTTTGTATTTGGGGGAATTAATTTTCCTCTTCCCTGCAGTAGGGCCCCTTTTCTTTTTAATCTGTCTCCTACTACTTGGATCTTTTTTGCTTTTGTACTTGGAGTTAGGCTTGATAAATTATTGACCTCAACTTTTTTATTTATGTTTTTTTCACGTCTTTATGTCTGGTTTTCCCTCTTGCTAAACTTTTTCGTCATTCAGTTTATTTGCTTTTGGATGGTATCAGTTTTTTGGTTTTCTGCTGTTTTCAGAAGCAAGCTATCTCATTGAAAATACAGTTATTGGCTGTTGCTTCTTCTTTCTCTTTTTCCCTACATCAGTACTCTCCCTGCAAAGAGAACAGAACTACGAAACCTCTGAGGTCAAGCAGACTTTGAAAATGCTCATCATAGTGGGGAGAAAAAAGAGTAGATTGCTCTTCTTTGGAACTTTTTGTATACATATAGAAGGGAACCTCAGTACAAGAGGAGGGCAGTGATTTTCAAAAGGGTGACATAAACCAAAATAAGAAGTCCAGAAACCTGAGAGAGGTCTATAGAAATGGCAAACTATTTAACTTACACAGGAAGATGATTCAAAATTTCTCCTTGGCTGGTTTTGCTGTTCTACCAGTTAGCTTGGAATACTGGATGTATTGGTAAACTGCAAAATTCTCTTGGGAATTATGTGTTATTTTGAGCCACTGCTTATATGGCATTTTATGTTTGGCTTTATTTTTGCAAGAATTCTTACAGGTCTGATCATACAGTGAAAGTATCTAGATATCTGCCTGTAGATATCTGATATTCTCCCATATATGAGGAAGACAGTCAACAAGATGAACAGATGTGATTTTCACACTGTTTCATAAAAGGGCCTACAAGAGAATCCTGACTTAAAAAGAATAATAAATTGCTGACTTATTTTTCCTATTCAGACTTGGAAGTCTAAGCAAGCTCTAAAGTGAAAACCTAGAATAGTTCGCATTTTATTGATATTTATTGGCTACCTAAGGGAAGGGAAAAGCTTCAATGTATGTATTATGCAGTAGACAGGGGTCACAGGTTTTATTTTTGCCTTGACATTTACTCATTGTAGACGGCGGATCAGCTACTTAGACAAACATTTTCCAGCTTTAAAAGTTCAATCTGAAAACCTATGACACAGCTTTTATATATACTGAACACCAACCTTTTTCATTGACCCTACATAAGGGACGGAGGCATTTAGCACATTCAGAGTAATCAAAAGGTATCATGCAAAATAGCTCATACTGTAACACTCAAACTGAAAGAAACTGTAAACAATTCTGCTTTGTTCTTCAAGGCATTACCCCTGCTTGTTCTACAATTACTGTTCCATTGCCTGAATATCTTCATTTTGAAAAATGACATTAGAGAAATACCTATACATGTGCATCACAAATCATGTCCCATCGATTTTGGTTAAAAGCTAGAAAGTCTGCATAAAGAGTTGTCTTTGATGCCCTCTAACAAGCTTAAAAGCAGTAATAACCAACTCAAACTGCTAGAAATGACTGTGCATGTCAACTGCCTGATGGCCGATTGTTTTTTATGCATAAGTATGTGTTTTTGTTACCTTGATTGCTGGAATGGGCTTCTTTGGAATGAAATACTTTTTCTCGGGAAGCAGAGCAGCCACGTTCTGTGCCTTCAGTTTAATCTTGTTCTCAGCTATTATATTTTTGCGTTGTTCCAGGTAAGGCCCAAAACTGGGTAGTTTCTGAAACAAAAATCAGTAAACAATCAGTAAACATGATTATGCTTAGTGAGTGGGGGTAGTAAAAAAGTGAATCAGATCCCAAGGGTGAGACCCTAAGTCCATGCTGACTGTGACTTGCTTCTTATTCAGGAAGTTGAAATTGAAATCAGCAGGACTACACCAGAGTGAGGAGTGAATAAAAATCAAAAATGAACATTGGGTTCTGACTTGAAAATATACACTGAATATTAAAATATTAATATCCCACTGCAGCAGAATAGCTGAATTGCAGGTCAGCATCCAACAGCCTATTATTTCCCCATTGCATACTTGCTTGTATATAAATATGTATCATGTTAAATAATTCAAATGTATAACTTTATTTCTATTTTATTTTGTACTATGTGGTAAGGTATCAGAAAATTATCAGTTTACTTAGAAGAGGTACACCAATACTTAAGAATATTTATATTGGCATCTGAATATATCAACACATATTTTTGAAAGCTTACAAACATGTATTTTGCAGTCTGATAACAGAAGGCTGTCTTGACCTGTCAAAGTAAGGCTAACAAACACCAAATGAACTGAAACACATTATAGCCTCTTAATTTACCTCTATGTCCCACTTGCAATCTTTTCTGCAACATTTAATCCTTGAACCCAATTAAGCAAACTCTAGAGGAACATTTCACTGAATTGCAAAACGCGTGTCTCACCCAAGAACATGAAAGATCTGGTTCAGATTCCACAAAACACGCAGCTTCCTGAAAGAAAAAGTCTCTTTGCTTACCTAGCAGAGATATGGACAACTGTGGTGTGCCACAAGCACAGATTTTGGTGAGTGAAGAATGGTAGAAAAATGGGTTTTTGCTTGATACAATAGACCATGCCCTTCTTCCCCTGAAACTAGTTCCTTATTCAGTAAAAGCATTTTATCCACCTAATGAAAGCCTGTTCAGAAACTACAGCACTACTGCAGGTAGTAACAGGGGATACATAGCCTCAGCAGCTGCTAGCATTAATTCACGCTAATAATACAACCTCAAAGAGCATATCAAACAAGATACAGTACTGCTGTGGTTATCAATTTTTTAAGAGGGAATTTCAATGTGAATTTTAAACCCCAAATTATTTAAAAATTTAAAAATTATTATTTTTTTAAAATGAAGTAAATCCAGAAGGGCCTACCCTGCTCTTCTGCTAATCCTTAGGAGAAAAATTCATCAATGAGCTCCATTAGTCACAATACCCAGCTGTGGGACCTCAGGCTTCTTACTATGACACACAAAAGCTTTCTTGGTGGTTCAGTTTTTGGCACTCTGAGCATACAGCCAGAGGGTCAGGTCCTTGAAATGCTTCCCTGCTTCCAAGACTTGGTTTGTGGCCTCAATGCATTTTTAACAGCAAGTCAGCGTGAGCCTTGCAGTCTCCCAGAGCTCTCCAGAGGAGATGCCCTCCTGCAGGCTGGGACTGAACCACGGCACAAAGCCTCAATCTGGGCAAATGCAAGGCCAGAATTGTGGGGGATGTTGCAGACCCCATCTGTCCCAAATGTAGGTATAGCCCGAGTTTGCTCACTGGTAGAGGGCTTATTTTCCTGTTCAATAGGAACTTTGTTCCTGCATGTCATGTTCAAGGGCTTCCTTACAGTCATCCAACAAACTTTCCTTTGTGTGCATTTGCTGTACATGAAGTGTTCTAGGATGTCTTAAAACAAGGCTTTATGAATTACTGCAACAGTAGTAAGGAAGTGGCCTTACATGCTAAAGTCAAGTGAGACAGCAAAACAAGAATTATTTTAAACGGCAAAATGAGTAGAAGGAAGAATTAGTTTATTTTCATTCTAATCAATAGGCTCTAAAGCACAAATGCATAAACTCAATTCTTTACATGACTTTTAAAAAG
>VWZG01011231.1:294246-318966 GCA_013396735.1 Grallaria varia | reverse complement strand
CAGCACCCCCCACTACCAAAAAAAAAATTCAGCTACAGAAACCCAGGACAACACTTTAAAACTTTTAGCAAAAATCAAAAAACCCCAAATTTTGATAAAAAGTGTTCTGGTATGTCTACTAGGCTGAATCAATTAGAAATACATTTTTGGCTGCAAATAAGTAGTAGCTGTGTCACTGAGAAACTGCTTCCTCTCCATAATTTATGTGCTGATGCCAACAACTTTGGCTTGAGAGGGCAAGAGACCTGATGACAAAGCATTTTTGGATTCTTTCCTGTCTGCCCAGGAATTAAACTGTGGACTTTGAGAGCAAGTAGCAAAGCTAATTTTGCTGAGGTTTTAACTGAAGTAGTAGAGAGAGGAGACAGTTGTTCATGGCTTGACTGATTGAAGATCATCTTCGCAGAATAAATCCTTTACTTTTCTGTTCTTTTAATATACGCCCAATCTTCTAATTTCTACTGACAGAAAAACTGAGTATACTGAAGTGAAATAGATAATCTAACGAAAAGTGTGGGAAAAGAATTTATTTTTGTGTATAGGAGAAGAGCGAATTACAAAGGTTAATTTTCATAGTTGTGAGGTGGAAGTATTTAGATTTTTACATCTAACATAGATGCTATCTAGAATATACAATAGACATTTTGAAAAGTGTGCATTGCCATCAATTTCAGAATTCAGATGATTTGTAATGATATGCATTCAGCTCAATTAAACTATATAATCTACATTTTTTAAATAAAAGAAAATACGATTAATCTAGAAAAACTATTGTCCAACCTTCACATTTGCTCTGCACTGCTGTTTTTCCATCAAGAATTTGGTCAAATGGAATCTAAAATAATTAAAGAAACACATAGGTCTTGTTCCAGGCTGGGGCATACACAGTGAGCTTCCACTGACTTCACAGAAGGTGACTGTGTGCCCATACAAATGGCCTGGTTATTTTGTGTTTGGGGTCTAGTAGTTCACAAGCAGCCAAGCCAAATTTCATCAAACAACACTGAAAACCAGCAATCTTTTCTATAGCAATAAATAATACATGAAAATGTAGCCTCAGGAGCTTAAGAAGGACTTATTGATGGTTCCCCTTATGAGTAATGCACACACATAGGGAATGCTGAGGAGACTGCTTATTGTTCGGAGCTGTGGTTTCAAACATTTTGCAGTCAAAGGCCATATGAAATGGCAAAAAATATTTTAAAGAAGAGTGTTACTGGATATAGAAAAAGCTAAAATGCTGAAATAACTGTGGAAGAGATGGATATTTAAGAGATTTTAAAATTAAATCACCTCTAATAATTGTAGTCATTCCCTAAACACATAGGGAATTTAATAACAAAATTCCCAATAAAAGCACAAGCACAGAGCTTGGTGTTTAACTCTGTTTCCTTTTGAAATCTTTATATAGCACTTTTTTTTTAATTTCCATATATTCTAATGTCACTAAACTCTCCATACACTGATATCTTTGTTATATCAACAGCTGCCTAGAAAAAGACCACAATTAATATGAATATGGGAGCATAGCAAGTGTTTAGAAGATTGCAACAAGCAGAGTAATTAGATAATTCTTGTCTACTTATATATCTGTATCAGTGATGTCTATAGCTGCATTATTTGTATCCATCTGTCTCTATATAGACATAATTCAATGTGTTTCTACTGGAGGGATAACATCAAGAATGGAGCCAAAATAAATACATTAAGTAGGATTATTTCATTGTTTGTGTTGCATTATCACAAAACTGGAAGCCTGAAATATTTTTCTGGAGCATTTTACAGAAGGAAAGCAAAAATCCAAATCCTCCCTCGACCTCCACTTCTAAAAGCTACCTTTTAACTGATGAACAGTATAAATCTTCAGCAACATTGTGATTTTTGTTGCAGTAGTTTCTCCAGGGATTCATCATTGATGAATTTATTCTTACCAAAAAAACTAAATCCTCTCATTTAAAGATAACAGTATCTTCCACTAAAACTGTCTCTATTCAGATATAAAAAAGCATTATCCTGCCAATACAGAACTGACAACTTAATGACTCAACAATGAAGCCTTAAACCAGAGAGCTTTAAGGTGAGTAAGTCTGTTTTGATTATAATTTATTCATGGATCAATCTAAAAGTAATTGAGCATATTATGAACTAAAAAAGGTGCTTGTTTCCTAATGGCAAAAAGTAGAGAGAATCCTGCACTTTAGATTACTGAAATCTTTATGGGCACACCAGCAAGTAGCCTAACCAGTGGAACAGGCTAGTGGACAGGGCAGTGCAATACATGTCAGATGACCCAGACTTTATTTCTTACTTGGAAACTGAACTGTTCCTTACTCTAGGAAAATCCATGTATGTCTCCATGATGTAGTCATGGGTTGCTTATCTGGGACCTGTCTGCTTCTAAGGGGCTGGATGCCATCTACTGTTAGAAGACACAGATTTCAGCTGCCACAGTGTATTGAGTTTTCATGACAAGGTTTTGATAGTGGGGGAGCTGCAGGGGCGGCTTCTGTGAGAAGTGACTAGAAGCTTCTCCTGTGCCTGACTGAGCCAAGGGCAGCTGGCTCCAAGATGGACCCACCACTGGCCAAGGCCAAGCCCATCAGCAGCAGTGGTAGTGCCTCAGGGACATTAATACCTCAGTGACAAAAGGAATACTAGGGAAAAGGTGGGCCCACTACTGAATGGACATAGGAGCCTTGTAACTGAAGTTGTAGAGGAGACTGAGATACGAAACCCCTTCTTTGCTTCAGTCTTTACTACCAAATCCAGTCTTCAGGAATCCCTGATCCAGGAGACCAGGAAGAAGATCTGGGGAAAGAAGTCCTTAGTCAAGGACGACTGGGTTAGAGACCATTTAGTCAAATTTGACATCCACAAGTCCATGGACTCTGATGGGATGCACTCACTAGTGTTGAGGAACTGCTGGAGATCATTGCTAAGCCACTCTCAATCATCTTTGAAAGGCCATGGCAGTCAGGAGAGGTGCCTGAGAATGGGGAGAAAGCAAATGTTACACCAGTCTTCAAAAAGGGCAAGGAGGACCCAGGGAACTACCAGCTAGTCAGCCTCACCTCAGTGCATGGAAGTGTGAGAGAATGGCTCATCCTGGAGGCCATCCCTAAGCACGTGAAAGACAAGAAGGTGTTTAGGAGTAGTCAGCATGGATTCGCCAAAGGGAAATCATCTTTAACCAACCCGATTGCCTTGGTCCACGAGCCTTTTTTTATATTTTCTCTCCCCTGTTGAGCTGAGGAGGGGTGCAATAGAGCAGCTTTGGTGGTAGCAGAATCATTTTAGTTATGAGGCAACACATTTCAAAAATACTGTTTCCCTCATGTGTGAAGAATTTCTTGTATTGAATGTAATGCCATTATGCAATTCCTTTTATACTTGAGTGCTGTCTCCAGTGTGAGGTATAAGGTGTGTATGCAGTCATTCTCTAAATACCTCTCGTGTGCTTTCAACATGTAAACAGTTCTAAGTGACACAATCTCCCTCATGAATCTGGAAACGAGACTGAAGCCAAATTGCCTGATTTCATGTACTTTACATTTTTAAAGTGTGGAAGTCTCTGCTTCACATAGCAAAAGTAGATGAGAACAATAATAAAGACTGAAAAATGTCTGACAAAGTGAGATGCTAAAAGAACAATATTTGCACTGCTTAAATATTCTATACTGGTTGCAGTGGAGATTCACCAAACATTTGGTCTGATGTGCTCAAAAGAGCCACATGGATCTAAAATCTTTATTATGTAATACTTATGCATCCATACTTTACACCGTGCAACAATTTCCACACAGTAGTCTGCCACCACCCTGTTGCAACTTTACAACAACAACACCAGAAAGATTACTGAAGTTTCCTGAAGTGACATCTGCTTTCTTCCTTGTTCTCAGAGAATACAATGAAACATGACTCCAACATTTACAAAGAAAACACAGGGTCCCAGTACCAAAGAGCAGCACCAGTAGCAACAACAAAATCTTGTCACAATGTCAAGTAGCTTGTGTTTCTTCTAGGAAAATAAATTAAAAAAAAAAAACCAAAACAAACCTACAGCCCTACAACAATGCCAGCAGCTGAATTCTGTTCCTCTGAAGGTGGCAAATAACACACATTTTCATATTCATAGGTACATGGAGAGAATATTTTGCACAAGCTTTCCCCACGGGTAAACTGCTTGACTAATGAAAACTATGTATGGCAATGGAGAAAGTGAAGATGCAAATTCTTATTCTGTTAGACATTCTTACTCTTTCAGGCATTTGAACCTAAATTCTCTTAAATAGCTGCTTTTCTCCCTGTCAGTCCCATACATTGCATCATAAGAGCCCACAGCAAGAAGGAGCCATCCAGATGGCACTAGGGTTCATGCCAACACCTCCAGCAAGGAATCCTGCAAGTGTCCTTCCCATGGCATGGGGGCAGGAGACATGTCATAGAGAGCACAGGATACTTCACTCAGTTTCCACCTGATAGTGAGTTCCTTGGGCCAACATCAGTTGTTGCAGTCCCTGAAGTGGCTGTAGTGCATTAGCAAGAAGCCACAGGGACTCTGTCCCTCATATCAAAGGGTTCACACATTCTCATGGCTCTGCTTCTTAGAGCTGAGACTTTTCTGTCATCACTGCCTTTAATGATGTGGAAATGCCTTCAAAATAAAGGACAGAACACAACAATTATTCAGAAAAAAAAAAAAAAAAGAACTCTGCCTTTCAGTTAGATTTTTTTTTCTTGGAACTTTTATTTGCTTTGTAAACAGCACTGTCTCAGTAATCTGCAATTACTGCACATATACTTGTTCTGTAACCTCTGCTGCCCACACTGTGTGTGTATAAACCATTGCATTTAGTTACTCAACTATTCTGGCTGCTCTTTAAACCATGATTATTTAAAGTGGGTGAGCTAACCCCCAGCCCTTCAGTAACTCTGAGACTAAACGGAACATTAATGCATGTTCTGGGAAAACATATTGCAGTGACCTCACCATGAGATACACAGTACATGCTTGAACATGTAGATAAAAACATTATTTAAAATCACAATTATTTGTTCTTTCATAATTTTTCCAACACTGCCAAAATTTTCTCTTCTAGTTCCAAATCACCAACAGATTATTCTTCATGTTCTAACTCAAACATTTGTTTTTTAGCAGGACATATACAACAAGTGAGGGAAAATGGTTTAGGATTATAGGCTTACTATAGTGCAGCAAAAAATTACATTCTACAAATGTACTGAAGTCATGAAATATTCATCAATAAAACAAAAAAATAGTTAATATTTGAAGAAAGCTTAGACGTTTACAATCAAAATCCAGGATGACAGAGATGATAAAGAAAATGTTACCTTCTGGGGTGAAGAAAAGAAGATACTGATACACATTACTGTGCTACTTCATGAACATCTGGCAGTCTGTCACTTAATAGACAACAACATCTTCTCTAAACAGAAGAGACTTGAATTCATCAGGGATTCCTGTGGTACAGTATGCGCTTAACTTAAGTACCTGCTTTCAGTGATTTCCATAGATTACCATATTCATGACACTGTGGAGTGAAAGCATTCTTCTCACTCTCTAACCAGAACATGCAAAAGAAATTAAAATGTTGGCAGGCACTTTGTCTCCAGTTTGTTGGACACGTGAGGAAAGGACTTTCCACCCATTTATGCAGATGAAATTCTGTCAGCTAAGCAGCAGCATAAAGAAGATGTCAGCGGAATGGCTATTAACAAATATCGGACAGGCAAGCAAATATAACTGGAATCAAATGTATTTAAGAAACAGGGATCAGTATCAGTTGAGCCTTAGTGTTGGAAAAAACTTTTTGCAAACAAGATTTTGTACTTTTACTGGTACATAAGCAAAAATTATCAGTCCAGTATTCATATTTTCATGTGTATCTATATACCATTTGTATACATATCTATAAATACAGTTTATGCACCTATTGTATCAATGCTCTTTTCTTACATCTGTGAGAAAGCATGCATATCCTTGCTACTATGGCCACATTAGTGGCTACCAACTGACCTGTCAATCATAGATGCAAGGTCACCCAGCAAGGTGAGTAGTGCTGTATTAAGCTGAATTTGCAAATTCCATTTGTGCTAAATGAGCTGGTCAGGTACTAGGAGCAGCCCTGCCCTGTTTCTAGAACTGTGAGGCCCAGTAAAGCTTCCTTTAAGCTGCCTACATGACCCATTTGAATCTGTTCAAAAGCTGCTTGAGCAACCCAACATTACCACACAGCCCAGATGCAAATTACATGCCATGGGCAGGAGGAGGTGAAAAGCAAGGTATCTGCCTTAGCTCTTCCACACTCCTATCCAGCATTGCCCTGGTAGAAATACAGCTCTAGACACCCTCCAGCCCTTACTCATACAAAGCCTGCACCATGGCCATATAAAATATACACAGTGTAATCAGTAACACCCATGAAATTCACGCTCTTGGGGGAATGGGAGAATAGACAGAGAGGGCAACCAGCAACCACCTTTTCCACACTCTGGAAGAAATCAAGACTTTGAAAGCCTCTGTGAGGCTTTGAGTACAATCAGTAAAATAACCATTGCTTTCACTGTGTGCAAAGAAAGTGCATTTCCACCATTGCTATATGTGTTTCAGCTGCAAATTTGCCTATCAAGTATTTTTTGCTGGCAGTCAAACCTTCCACAACAGGTAAGAGCATACATTTTTCCTGTCAGCTGGAACCTTTACAGATTTTTGTTTTGTTTTGATTTTTGTTTATTTTATCTTTTTGCTTTGATATATTTTTTTGCATGGAAGCTCCAAATTTATAACCAACTTGCCTATACTGTAAAGAGCATATGCTTTCAATATATCTAGAAATTAACTCCACTTTCCCCATGTAGATTACACATCACATAACTACACATTTATTATTCCACTAATAGACTACTTAATTGGAAACCACTGCTAATAATTCCTAAGTAAGCCTTCTTCCACTTCAGATTCATGGTAATCCATCTCTTGTGGCAGATGAGCTACAGTACTTATCCTTCTCCTGCACAGACTACAATGTTTTCTCTTGTTCATCTCTCACACACAGTAATCCTTCAATCTCTACTTCACGCAATCCTAATTTAAATGTAAAGTATTCAGTGCAGACAAAGGAGCTCTAGTCAACTCTTGCAGCTATGACCAAGGAGTCTACCATTTCCTTTTACTCTTCAAATTCAGTAATGCGATGCTTTTTCTCATCACCTCAATATCCTAAACTCACTAAATTTTATGCTATGAGTCATAATACTAATAGTTCTAACATTAACAGCAAGTACTTTCACCCCTGGATAGTCAAAAGTCCCAGCTTTAGTTGGTGAGAGGCAGGATGAGAAAATGCTGAATGCTCTCCTATGAAGAGTTTGGGTAGTCTTGTTTGATTAAGGCCTTCTAACAGTTTCAAAAATGTGACAATGCAACAAATAACATGTGACATTAAGAAAAAAAAAATATAGCCCGATGGCAAGATTGAAATGGTCCACTAAAGGAAAGTGATGCTGAAGAATTTTTATAATTTGAAGCTATTAGAACTTTTAAACAGATCTGAAAAGAAATAGGTAATTGACAAACTCTTTAAAATCAATATTATATCAAAATTATCTTATGAATAAATAACAAATATACATTACAAAAGTGATAGCTTCAATAAACTGATATAAATGCATTTATATCGCCATCAAATACTGAGGAGACATCAATATGTAGGTACCAAAGTAACAGACACTATATAAAAATTTAATGTAGAAAACCAGAAAAGTCCTCATTAGAATCCAAATCCCCCATGCCTCTTTTGCATATTTATCTGTCTAACAGCTAAAGTATCTAATGTATCATTACATTTTGAATACGGCATTACAACGGTCATACATTCAAAAATGCTAATCTGATTAGATTTTCAGTCAAGTCAATCAGAGGGAGAATTTGATTTTTAAAAATCTAACACACAAATCATTAGAAATATACATCACCGGCACACATCACTGTAATTTTAAAAATGATGTGGTTTTAAATTACTACAATAGCTTTAAAATGAGTTCCGATAATTTTGTTACTGCAAGACTTCACTGACTTGTATGCACAGTTAGGATTGCAAGCAAATGCATTCAGCTTGCCCTCTCCTATTAAATATAACCATAATAACATATTGCTTGAACAGTCCATTCTCTTTTTCCCTGGTTTTGTGCTTCTTATAGATACATAAACCTTTCCTTTACATATCACTTTGCACTGCGTACTCATTGTGGGCTATTTTGCAGGTCAAACAGGCTGACACAACATAACAAACTATGCAATTGATACTTGCAAAGAAATTCCTGTCCTGATCCTACAAAGCTGTTACGCATGGCTCAATATGCAAGGAGTTACACTGACTGGAGTTAAGCCTCTGTGCAGTCACTGGGGGTACTGGGGCCACGTTGCACTGGCTGACCACTGCCAACCCACTCTTCTTGGATGTACACACCTGGTTCCACCTGACCACATCACAGGAGTTACAGGTGTCCAATGAAAGATAAAATGGAGCACAGAGTGTATACATTTTTTATGCTGTTTGAAAAAACTGTCCTGTCTCCAGCCGTTCTGTACTCAGATAGTTCCAGATAACACACTTCTCAGTTCACGCATGAGTGATTACACAAGCCCTACACAGCTTCACTACTCAAAAATCTGCCATATTTTAAAATCTTATCCTCATTTAAATTGTAAAAACAAAATTATTTTAATTCTTGACATAATTCAACTTGTTAAAGTTATGCCACATATTTATAGTGATTCAATCTACAGTTCAAAAAGTCATCTCTGGCCATTTCAACCATTAAGACAGAAAGGAAAACAAAATTTCCTACCTAGTGCAGCTTCTCTACATTAAAGCTGTCTACAACAGCATGCTGCTCTAAAGGTCACAGATGACATAATTTATATTATTACAGATAATCTATGCCATCTGTCTGCCTGATTTTTTTTTCTCCATATTTTATACAGGGGTGCTGTGTATCCCAATGGATATAGCTCCAAGTAGAGCTTCAGCCTGAGCAGCTTACAAAGGCAGGAGCAGTTACCACACAGGAGAGACTTGCTGCTTCTCCTCAGGAAGGCTGGGCCCATTTCCTGCCTCCAGAGAACATGCAGTGAGTTGTCCTGTATGAGCAACGAGTCTGTTCCCAAATATCTAATCTTTTTCTGGGATGAGCACTCAGACACGCCATGACACCACAGTAGGGCAAACTGATTCCTACCAGGTATGCACTGGAGCAGGGCAGGCAGGGAGATGAAGCGCACTAGAAAAATGCAACTTAGCTATATGGACTTCATGGACAACTGTGGCACAAAGCCAGCTCACAGCTGAGAAGTATTTAAGCACACGACATTTTGCTGGAGATAGAGCAGGGTTTCCCTCCCACAGCCCATGGCTGCCAGAAGTTCTTGATGCAGAGCTGGTGTGCTTACTGACCAGGAAGGGGGGAAGGAGAAGGGGCAAGGCTGTGGGGAGCACTAGAGTGATGAACAGTGGAACTCTTCTGGGTAGCAGCAGCTCTGCCATTTCCAGAGTGCCCCATCCTGACCCTATCATCTGCAGCAACTGCTGCAAAAAGACTGTGGAGCCACAGAAGTGTGACTAATGTGGCAAAGTTTAGGTGCTGAGATTTGCTGTTTTAGACCACGTCCAAAAAGTTTATTTTAGAGTGCAATGAGTTTTTATGTTTTTCCTTTCTGTTCAGCTTATGTTTCTCCAGGGGTAATACAACTAACTGTGCAGCTTGATGCTCCCCTGTACAGAGACATCCTTTGGATGGAGAGTTCTGTCCCAGAATAGCTCTGACAGGCACTCAGTGGCATTTCTGCTCTGTGACTTGGGGACTGCTACTTGAGCACATATTGTAGGGTTCCACTTATCTGTAAGGTTGCAGCACTCCAGGAGATGACAGGACTTCTCCCTGGTCATATGGTCAGCGTGAAAGACTAAAGGGCATGAACTGACACTAAATTTTTGCCTTGTTCAAACACTCTTCTGAGGTTCTTTCGTAGCCCCCTGGCTCAAACTGAAAAATACCCAGCTTAAATAATACTTATGTTGAATCTCCTCATTTTCTCTATTTCTGTTATTTTGAGTATCTGACATTCTGGTTCAGTTGCCCTGTTTTTTGTGTACAGCAGCCTGGATAAGAACTCAGGGGTGTACATCTCAATTCCTTTCCAGAAGTCGAGCAGTGTACATCACTGCAGGTTGTGGTTACTGAGGGGATGCTAGTTCTGGCTTTATAAAATGCTTTCTTATAATTGATGCTCACTTTGTACTTGTATAGTTTCCTGCCCTTAGAACAGAAGGATTGACATTTTCACTTGCACACATTACTCCAATATATCTCAGCTGAACTGCTCCTACACTCTGCTGGTGGATGTAGAAGCCTTTTTGGAGGAGCTGTGTCTTACGTATGCCTCATGCCAACAGTGGTGCCTCCCCCAGCCTGCCTTGTGCAATATAATGGCCTTGGCATTTGCATGCTGCAAAGCTGCGCTGTGGGATATTTCGTACAGCTCCTTTGTACATGAGAAGACTCCACTGAATTACAGCAGTTGTATTCATAGCATGGTTTTGTTTAGTAATCACCTCAGGAGACTACAGATCTGAAAAGCATGGAAAAGTATTGTGAGATGGTTTATGAATCCCACTAATCTTCAAACTGACATTTTCAGGTGTGGGTCTATCTTGCATGGTTTTTATTTTTTAGGAGCTAGGTAATAGCCTTTAGGAGGTCAGCAATTATCCCAGTGCTCCAGGAGTCAAATGCAATTTCATCTCATTTTATTTCATTTTAGATTTATTGCCTTGGTCATTTCAAGCAGATAGATGAGAATGTAATCATGACCAGCTACAGCTTTTGCTGTTCTGTTTCTGCATCTATACAGCTATGGCAGTGATCCCAGCCAGCCCCATTAGTTCTTGCTGATACTGTTGGCATTCTTCTACCACAGTTTACATTTCAAATTGCATTTTCTTCCACCAGTATCTACACTAAGGGATTCTCAAAAGATACTAAGGTAGTTACAATCTGTAATTCTTGCTTCTAATACATTTGCAAATATATTAATATTGCATCAGAAACTGAATATACTTTTTTAAGATGGAAAGCATATTATCACCTGCAGGTCTCTATAATGCCTTGATAAATTGCTAAAAGACTATGGAAATGTACAGCTTCCCGTCTTCTCTCCAGCTGGTTTGCTGCCCATCTGACCTGTGGCTCTGGAAAAGTTCAGCAATGAGACTTATGCTTTCCTTACTTTCACTTGCCTCATTGCTTTTTCTCCGAGTGCTGAGGACATTCTATTAATTAAGTACCGCATCAGTGTGTCCATTTCCAGCTTTTCTTTGCCTAAAAGACATGACGGACCTTTAAAACACCATCTAAATATTTTGCTAGAGGGGTCTTACATCTTACTACCTAATTTCAGCTAAGTTTTCTGACTTGCTGTCTGTAGCTTTTATGAATTGCTTGCCCCAGTTTCATCACATGCTTCATCCACTCACTTCATTTAGTTAAAAGAAGAGTATTTGTGAGTTATCTATACTTCCCGGTTTTCTAATTCATTCAGCTCTTCTTGGTAACTTACACTGTCCTGCTTGTATTTTAGTTGTCAATATTATGCTGTACATTTTTGTCAGCAGTTTTAGACTTCCAGAAAATGCCAACAGTCTCTGTTGTCTAGAATTCATTGATGTTTTAACTGTCCAGCTGACATTCAGATTCTTCTCTGTTTTAGTGTTGCTGCTCTTAGTTTAAAGTTGATGCTTCTGCAAACGGCTCCAAAAGTTTATTTTTGCTCTTGTGTAGTGCATGAAAGCCAGATATATGTAAAGATACGTTTTCTGAGTCAGTTTGTTTTCCTGATGTGGTGAATTTTTTCTTTTTGCTAGTGTAAGCAAGCGTTGGAAAAACAATCTTCTTGCCAATGCAAAAACATCCTATATGCAAGACAATTACCAGTTGATTTTTCTCCTCTGCTTTGTACAAATGCATTTATGCTTGCACAAAATTTTTCCTTGTCTATGCAAACATTTTCTTTTACAGGTGGTTAAGGGCTTGTCTCTGGCCTCAGCTGCTCGCTAATCGTGCCCACGAGCCCTGTGTTGTTGTCACGCTGCTGCACGAGCTCACCAGGTGCCTCTGCATTCATGCTTTAGTTTAGATCAGTACACCTTTGATGTGAATCTCCGGACTGTCCCCACATACTGCACTTTGCTTCTTATGTCAGTGCAGCTTTTTATTTTGGATGAAATGAAAGCTGAATATGTGCTCCAGGACTGCACCTAAAATGAGCCCCGGCTGCTAATGGGCATTTAGCCCACAAGACCAGACTAGAGTTAGAACACAGTCAAAAAATCTGAAACGCACACTGCGTGAGCATCAGTCTGCAGCATCAACCATTTCATCCTGCAACCCTACCCCTATTTGACTTGTTTGTCTGTACCACTTCTTAAACATAGCCTCTGGGTTCTCTCATTTGAATCACTGCACCTTTGTCCCCCCTACAAACTGAATTCAGCCGTTAGGATGCAGTGAACTCACCGGTTAGCTGCTTTATAACAGTGGGGAAGACTGAGTTATTTTTTCAGACCATCCATACTTGGATAATGCATTATACTAGTCACACCATACAAAAATATGTATATTAGTCATATATTTATATAATATTAATTACATTCTATTATGTCTTAGAAGATATTTCTGGAGATATTCTAAAAATTTTCACTGCTTTTCTTGATTTTGGAGCCTCAGGCTGTTAGGTATCTTTTTCTGAGTGCACTTTTCACTAACATCTAATAGAGCTCGTTTCTATGTCCATCTGTCCATCTTTCATGTCCACTCACATACTGCCATTACTTGTCTTTTTTTTCTTCAGAGTCTTTTTAGCAAGACGCTCTCTAAATCCACAGGAGTCAATCCGTGTCTGGGAATATTCCTGGGCACAAGGATGTTGTCATCTACCCTAACAAAATGTTCCAACATTTTTTTGCCTGCTTTTGGCCTGTGCTGACTATCAGTGTCCCAGACAATTCCTGGAGAGGCTTTGGAAGTCGGCATGCTCCAGGAGCCATTCCCAGCAGGCAGCCTGCCTGCAGCCAACCTGCTTTGGAGGCTAACAGCTTCTGATCATTGGCACAGGCTGCTTGGTGCCAGCTGGCCTAAGCACCTAGGAATATTCCTGGGCACATTTAATTTGAAAGTGCAGACATATCTCTCCTTTCTGAAGTTAGGTGTCTATAGGAATCTAGTCACTTCTGATGTCAGTGCCCAGGCAGAATTGAGTAAAACAGTGTAGCATCCAAGTAATTTCAATAAACACTATTCTCTGTCATCAGGGACTTTCTGGAACTACAGATACAAGGCTTTCTGCTAACCATAAAAAGTATGTTGTAGTATGGAGTTATTTATCACAGCTATCACTGCATTTTTTATCATTTAAGAACACCTCTTTTTGCTTTTCTTTTCCTTTTTTTTTTTTTTCCAAAAATAGAAGTACAAATACAGCTTTAAAAAGCCAAGGAAATAAACAGTGTTACAGCATGAGACAAAGAATGAGCTGAATCTTCAACCCACTCTTAAAGCAAGATCCTGCACCAGGTGTGTTCTAAATAGTTACTCCATTCTATGGCTACTTTACAGCACAGAGGGTTCCTTTCAGATATTTCAAAATGCTGTTATAGTCTTCATTAGGAAGTGAAGTGATCTTGGGATGCTCTGGAGTTTTCTTTCTGACACTTTACTGATATCAGTGACACTGATACTGACACTGGTAGAGGCAGATCATAAAATCACAATATTTTGATTTAATGCTCTTTTCTAACCGAAATAACAGCTTTAAAAAGTCAGTGTTGATTCTTACTTCCATGGGAACTCAGTTTATTTAATATTATTCGCCATCAATAGCTTATTCCTTAGGAAAACTGTGCTTCAGAGCCTTTAAACATTTCCCCAACAGAAATTAGTATATTTAAGGGGTCCACTGACTGCTTTTATAATGATGAGGCTGATTCAAGATATGTCAAATACCTGTCAGGTCCTACATACTCCTACTGGGAGTATGGATCATATCTAAAGACCAGTCCAGACACCTAGTCCTCTCTTCAAGAATGAGAATTACCTTGAGAATTCAAGACATTTATAATGTCTTACCTTCTTCTGAAAATAACACAAACTGAATATTCACGGAATCAGTCTGGGGAACAGAACTGTGAAGTAATTTTCATTTCCTTTCAGCATTTAATTAGGTTTCTTGAGCTGAGCTTGCTTCTCAGTGCCTGTTTCTGTTCCAGAAGACATAAGAAACAAGATAACATGGACACTTGTTTCAAATTGTTGTCTTCCCTTGCAAAGGTTTTATGCCACCTTCATCACTAAAATATCCCAACAGTGTCTGTTAACTAGTGAACTCCACCTATCTTGCATGGCTCACCTGCTCTCTCATTCTCATTCTTAGTGTGTGGAACAGGCTGCTTGGTTTGGGTAAGATTTTAATAATATCCTACCTGTAAAAACAAAAGCAAGCAGCAACATAGATACACTTCTGCACAGAGAAAGTAACACTGGAAAAGTGTCTTTTGCTGTCAGGGTGAAAGGCAAAGACACTATCTTAGTCTTAGGTCCTGTGGGAGCTTGTTCCAGTTGTGGACATGCCCTTAAGCCAACTCAGCCACCTTACACAGCAGTATTATAAAAAGTGTATTGCTGAAATCCAGTAGGCGCAAGGAGTGAATGGAGTCATGAAGTACAGTCTTCCCCTGGGCTTTAAGCTAGCATGTAAGGTACAAAGGATCTTTGCACCAATGGGGCTGAAGAAAAGAGCCAAGCACTGGGCCAGCTAGGGCTTCCACATCACCACCACCACCCCTTATTGCCAGCACATGCAGGGAAGAAAAAGGAAAAATAAAAAAAGGAAACAACACAGGAGGTCAGTGCTTCACCCAAGATGGAAGATAGATCTTTCCTTCAGTGTGTGCTGAACCTTTCAGCTGAACTGCTTTGTTGGAAAATGCTAGAAACCCAGCCTAGATAATGAAGGGAGAATGGCCCAGTGTGCACACAGCAACTTCAGTCCCTGAGCAGATACGCTACAGCATTTTCTGCAAGCTGAAGTTCTCCAGAAGATAATTACAACTGCTGCTACTTCATACTTTCCTTTCTTTTACCTCTTAGTGGAAGGTAAATCACAGTAATAATAAATCCTTCTATATAAATGCAAAGCAGAACTAAGAATGAAATTGATGTCACAATTTTAATTTACCACTTTCATCGCTGTTAATTTATACACAAACAGTGCACCGTAAGTCTCCCCTGGAAAATAGTCTAATTCCTTTCAAGCATCCTGCATGAAAACCAGATACAGACACTTTGAGTTTCGTGCTGTATTTTTTTGTATGTCTGAAAAGACTTCTTACTTTTTTTAAGCTGGGGAAAAGCACATAGTCTTGCATCAAGACAAAGCAAAGCAGGTTTCACCCTTTTTGTGAAGTTCCTTATTGCTGTGATAAGGGCTGAAGAATAATTTAAGATATCATCAGCTATAACAGATCACAGTACAATTTCCAGTAGCCTTTTAAAGTCTTAATGTTCTTGTGCACATAAAGCCATCAGGGGCGCAAACACAGCTGAACTTTTTGGCTGAGCTCCCTTCATGACTAGCAGCTTGGTTCCAGGGCAGACCACTAAGCTACACATCATCTTTCAAAAATTCCTCCAGAACTTAAGCCCAGACAGACACTACAACATAAAATTTTCAGCACTATCCTGCCTCTTTCACAGCACAGGTCGCAGAGCATGGTCAGGACCGGGCCATGAGGGTCATCAGGCTTCACCACAGCAGAGATTATGGTTTGGGGCAGCTCATGAAGAGCATCCCCCAGGCCTGGACTCACAGGGCAAGATGGGCAGTGGGTGGCAGAGGGGCCATTGAGGGTGAGCCAGGAACAGCCACTGTGGGGTCACTGTAGAACAGAAAACCCTGAAATACTTTGAATTTCTTTGCAACTATTTCTGAGAGACTGAGAGACCACGGGAAAGTTCAAATGTCTCATACTCTAGCTGATTTTAGAGTGCAAAAAATCCCCACAAATTAGAATGAAAACTTTTAAGTTGCAGAAAGTCCTGTGTGTGAGAACGTAGGTAAGCTATGGTACTCATCAAGTCAGCAGACTTTCCTACTGCCCACCTTCACCTTCACAATGCCTGTTTGGTATATTATTTGCTTCTAAACAGAAAAGAGGGAGCGACACGACTGGGAACAACTATGTTGTTTTCTCTGTCAGGTTTTCAGAAAAAGGGGACACATTTTGGGGTGAAACTGATTTCAGATTAAACAAAGTATCTGTAATTTGTTCACCATCATTATTGCACTATTACTTTCATTGTAATGCTACTTAATTACTTAAAATTTCAATTTGTATGAGTAAACACTTTCATTTCTGATCTAGAAAAATTTTCCTAAAGTCAAGTAAAACATTTTCAAAATATAAACAGCAGAACTCAGTTTTTTACTGATTGACCTTCAGCAACATACTGAAATTATTTAAGTGTTTAAGCAAATGTTTACAAGTACATTAAAATGAAGTGTTACATTAAAACCAAACTGTACATTAAAATCAAAATTCTAAATTTTCTTAACCCCCAAAAGAATTTTATCCCTTCATGACTGTAAAACCCAAGTAGAACCCAAATGCAATAAAATAATCCCAACTTAAAATTTTAATTCAGTTGTACAATAATTTGTATTTCTTTGCAGTATTTTTACTTCATTATACTTTTATAATACCCTCAAATATATCTATAAAACTTTATAGCCCTTTTTCAACAGTATTTGGGGTGTGTTCTGAAAAGAAGCGTGTTTATGGGCTGCAAGACAGGAAGAAAATTAAAGTACCCTTATGGGACTGAGGCAGGGAGGCTGGTTATGAGCTCAGATTTTTATGTATCCACCACTACCTATGTAATTCTTGAGTATCCAAGTTTTCATTGCAAGTGCCTTATAGAATTATCTTATGTTAGACTGTACAATCTCTCAATTCTTGAAACTGAAAGCAAGTTTTTTTGTAGCACAGACCCTTTCACGGCAGCAACTGAGTATCTCCTGGGTAATGCATAAGGTCGAGGACTTCACTCCTTGTGCTGCAGAATCCTAAGGGCAGCTCAGCCAGTCAGACACTTTAAATTGAGACCTTGCTCTGTGGACAAGCCAGGGATGTGTGTTAAGATTTCGCTCCAAAATAAATGTTCAATTCTGCATTAAAAATTGTATTCCCAATGCGTGCTGAATTATGAACCAGTCCTCACACAGTCAAAACAGGGATCATGACTTCACAGAGGCATCCCCTCCCAAACTGCCATTCAGGGGCAACTAAAGACAGTGTCAGGACAGAGAGGAATTTTTGTGTGTTTTTTTTTTTTTTAAATGGAGACAGAGAGGCGGACTTCAAAGCTTTTCAGACTGCACGTTCATCACTCAAATGTTGTTATAAATGCCTTTGCAAACTATTCACACTATGCAGACGAAAATAACTCAGCGATAAACAACGGAGAAATAAATTAATTCCTGTGGAAAAATGTAAGTACTGTTTCTCCTCCATCTGTTTTATCCTGGTAATTAAGCAAAGAATCCAGCAGCAGGCACTGAAGCCCACCCACAGACCAGGGACTGAAGGTCAAAAACCAAATTACGACAAAATTGCTAAGAAAATGTCTGCAGTCTATCAAATGAAGGATGATGACTTTGTTGTGAAGAAAAAAGAGGAGTTCTGAAGCATGAGGCATTTATCAGCCCTGTTCTGTACTACCCAAAACGGCTCCTTCTGGGTGCTCCTTGGTAAATGGGGACTACCAAAGACAAAATCAAGCTACAGTCACCAAGGGATTTCTTGTTACTCCTGTTTTAACTGGTAAGTTTAGAGTTTCAGAACATAATCTTTCCTAATGTCAATGGTATGAAGCTATTTACAGCTTAGTGATACATTTTTAGCAAAAGGGAAAATATAGATATGTTTGTGCTTTCTAGAGCTTTGTAGGTTTAAATGAGCCTTCTGACTTTCAATTTACAAATGGAAATTTTTGAAATGGACATTTCAGGAGTGCTCTGCACTTGAAAGAAGGCTCAGTAAAGGCAGGGGAAAACTGCTGGAGAGTCTGCATTAGACTTTCAGTGTGGAATTGGAAAAGATACTTTTTGGCTAATAACACTAATTTCAGAAAATATCAAGTAACAAGTAGTATCTAGGATATAATGCTCTATGCTGTAATGATGGGTAGTATAAACAAATAAAATTATAGTTGATAGGTTCTAGAATTCAACTAAATGCAAGGTCTTGTCTTAAAGGATCTAAGAAAACCTTCATATTTCAGGGATACCCTTCTGTGTTTCTCGTGAGTCCAGACATACTGTATAAAACAACACAGTATTTTATATATATTATATAAATATGGAAGAAATACAACATAGTAATAGGAAAAAAATTTGTACTAGCTATTCCAAGTCAATCAGAAAAGACACAAAATTATTAATGAAAGAGCAGATATATGATATGACATATCCCGACCAATATACAGATTATACAGTGACTTACTTACACTGGACAGTTACAAGTGTGGCAATCAAAACACAGTTATGGCATAAAATATAAAAGGAGCTATTTCATCAAAACTTGTCTGCTGAATTGAATGAAGGGCAAACAAGGTCTTACCTATGTAAGGATTAGACCCACCTTCTTAGTAACAGTTAGGGTAGGTGTTCTTAAACATCAACCATCAGAGCACCCAAGTGCAATCAGCCTGAATGAGATCCCAAGAAATCAATAAAATTCTTGCCAAGACACTTCAAACTATTACAGAGCCCCAGTGTAGGGCAGCAGATTACAGGCTGGCTGTAATTTTTCCCTGGAACAACCCAAACACAGTTCCTGGGCCTTTATGAATTCTGTTCAGCATGAATAGGTCAGCACACTGCAGAAATCTTGTTTCTCAACTTCTACATGCAGAAATGGTGTGCCCAACAGCTCTGTTCAGTTACTGGGGACCGTTGCCGTGTGCCAATATATGACTAATGGGCAATGAAACAGAAAGACATTTTTAATCCATTTGTCCATAAAAGCTCAGAAAGTACAGCTCTGACTGCTGAGACACCCATGTGGTTGGATGAAAACCACACAAGATTATAGAAAACCCTTCAAGGGCTTTTTATGGCAATAAAAATAAAATACTTCGGAAAGGTCATAATCATGTTCCTTAAGTCTCATCTTTAAGCAAAAAAACCCACATCAACTGCATCTATTAGATACTGATAGCTCCAGTGATTTATGTTGAGTCAGTATGAACACTTTATCAGGATCCAGTAGCTTCCACGGATAGCCCCTATTGTGCAGCTATAACGCTGGAAAGGTTATGGGCTAGCTTGTGGAAAAGTCTACAAGCCCAGCACATAGTCCTGGCAAACCAAAATTTCTCCCAGCAATACTTCCATTAGACTCCATGCATTCAAGTTTCAAAAGTCCTTCCTACCTTGAATCTCAGCAACCCAGCATGAAACCCCCATCATTTCTACAAAAACAGTTCTCTTCAAATCAGGATAATTTTTCTCCTACCTTCCCTGAACACTGTGGGTTTTTTTTCCCAATTCAACTCATCAGTCTTGGTTGAGTTCTCACTCTACATTATAAAATCCCTCTTTCTCAACTGATTGCAAACTTCAAATATTTGTACATCTCTGAGTTCTCTCCCTTGTGTTTACATACATCATTTGGGCAGGACATATAGACACTTTAGAGTTTTAGCTTCTTTATCATTCCTTCCAGATTTCTCATACGTACGTGCATGTCACTACACTTAGGGCTATTCTTATGGGTCAAGTCTGTTCCTAAGAGAATTAAAAGATGTTCTTGTCAAACTTCCTCTCAAAAGCAGAATAACACAATTCTTGGAAAACAGGCTGGAAATGAATTCTAAATCTGCTGCCTATTACCAAAACTGCAGACTTAGTTTTGCACTTTCCTTGCAGGGACCACTGTGGCCCACAGTGCACCCTGCTATCCAAGTAAACAGCTTTTTTAGATGAGCAGTTTAAAAGGACAATGATTCTTTCAGAAGCTAAAAGTCCAAGTCTTTTCTTGCACATCAGTATGTGTGCCTGTGACTAGTAACATAAACAAAATGGGAACACATAAATAAAAGTAGGTTTTACTAATAATAGCTACCTGTAGATACAGAAGAGGCCTTTCTGATTGCATAGATGTTTCTAAGCCATTTGGATGTCTGTAGGATACAGCCTGCAACTCTGTAAGACTACATTACATGTAATATCAAGTATTTTACCAGTGCTTTATGAATAAAAAATTGTTAGAATTACAGCTTAGAAATACAAAATATTGTTAATAAATGTCTTCTCTCACTAGGGGTAGATTCTAGAGAAGAATTTCGTATCATCAGGTTCTCAGATTAGTAATTATAGCTTACATTTTGAAAGCCACAACCTTGCTTTCACAGATGCAATTTGCATCAAAATCTGCACTTACAAAATCAAGGAGAAGCATTTTGAACACATAAGTTAATTGCTGATCCATTTTCTAGTGCTTGTACTGTAGACAATTAGCCATCCATTACTACTGACCAGAGCTTTACACAGTGAGTACACAGAGGGTAAGGCACTGCAACTAATACCAATCCTGCAAATGCTGCAGCATCCTAAACATCCCCAAAATCTGTGAGTTTCACCTGACAAAGAAAATACTCTTTGGCAGTAAGGATGGTATTGAACTGAAGGTTGCAGAAAGAGAAGGGAGAGGGAGAGGGAAAGAGAGAGACCGATTTGCTCTCAATGAATATGAAAAAGCTGATCTCTGCCATTGAGGAAAATTCTTGCAGCAGCAAGTGCTGACTGATTGCAATGAGGAATGCTTTATCACCAAGATCCAGACACCCTTTCATATGGTGATTATTATTCCTGTCATGACCTTCTGGTCATCAAGCCACAATGTCTTTTGTCCCGAAACACTATCCAATAAGAAATAATCTAGGAGTAAGCGTGTAGCATAATGTCTTCTGCTTGCTTATACACACAGCGGGAGGAGGAAAATCTTCTTCCTGTAAGTTATTACCTCCTCTAATTCACTTTGGAAAATAGCAGTATTTCCTTAATTTTGTGAAGCATGCAAACATATTTTTCGCAAACCACAGCTACCTGAATAGCTCAGACCAGAGCTCAATGCGAATCTAAAATATCTTTCAGCTAGTAACAAATAGTCCACCGTCACCATCAAATCCAAGGCAGCACAGAAATTGTCAAATATTCCCATTAAAATTGATAAGAACATGCAAAGGCTGAATTGCATGCTAGCTTGTCTCTATGCTTAAATTCATACTGTCTTCCATAAAACTGAGGTCTGGCCTAATTCCTCATGCTATTCTTTAGCAACAGCTCTGACAAACAGAGGTAACACATGTGCAAAGCCCCAACAAATAGCACATACCACCTAGGACATTAGGTCTGGTTTTGTTCCTACACAGTTATGGAGACGTTTTGTATTAATATCACCATCGTCCATCTTAATATTATCCAACTACAAAATGTTTTAGAACTCATTTAACCATCCATGCATTATTTCTCTGGCTTTTCCAATTCAACTCCTTGAGAAAAGAGTCACATTGTAAATTACGCTGAAAGCATCCAGGGGAGAAGAACTGGGAGCTCTGTTCTGGGAGCAGATGTGAGAAGCCATTTCTAGCCACACAAGCCAGTTCTTTTCATGTTTCTTTTCTGTCCTCACTGCCTATGTAGATCACCTAATCAAGGGCTGTTTTGAATGGTTTTATCCAACTAGCAAGCTAACCCTAAGTAACAAATACAACAATACATATACAATTGTACAGGATAAAAAATTAGTGGTGTTAGAGAAGGATGATGCACAGAGACATTATGTGTGACACTGGGGAGGAAGTGGGGGTAAGTGCATGGTTAATATGAAAAGATGTCAAAAAAAATGAAGCATAATAATAGTGCAATTTATCCTTGCTAAATGTACTGCACTGTGCTATAATTAAATATGAAAACCTAAATTTATCTCTATGTTCGGCTGTCATTAACTTAACAGGGAGTGCACATGTTCTAATCTAATGGCTGATTTTTTTTCTCCATGTGCAGCATATTAAAATGTATATTAGCCTCAAGGTGCATAAACACAAAATAATAGACCAAAGGTTTTGGCCTGTGGAGAAAAAAATCCATGCTCAAAGGCCGTCAAGTAGCTGGTGATGCAGGGGAGACACTCACTTAGCCTCATTAAGCTGGAGCTCTCTTTTGCTTGTCTTTTGTTCTGCATGACAGCAGCCTCTTTGTTGTATAATAATTCATTCCAAGTTCGTTCCAAGCTACCGAAACTGGTGAACTGTGGCCATTTTAATGAGCAGTATTGGTGGTATGCATAATCTGGAAGCCACGTGTACTAGGCAATCACAGAGCACTGCAGCCAGCAAAATGAGATACTGTCGAAATCACAAATTTGTCAAGTTGTTTTTGGACAGGGTATTATAATAAGCACTAAAATATGCATCTTATTACTCTGCATCTGCCAGTCAAAGATCACTGTAATGAATGCATGCTGCAGGGTATGACCAGGCCGTTTCCCTAAGTAAAACAAACTGCAGAGTACAAAAAAAGAATTATGTATTTTTGGCAGTGCCTGGATTTTTTTTAAAATCCTTTTGCATCAGGAGTTGGATTTTCCTGGCTTGATGTCCACTGCCAGCAGTGAACACATTAAAACCACCAGAGCCAAGGAGTTAACTTGAATACATGGCTTCTTAATAGCCACATTTACTGGCTGTGCATGTGAAACTTTAAACTCCATGCTTGAAGCAAATTTAGCATACAGTACATATAAAACCCACAAAGATTAAACTACTTTAGTAATCCTAGTTCCTTTTATTTTATACATTTCTATTGCAAATGGCTTCACTGTTAGGGAGGATACTTTTTATGTAACAACCTGCTCTCTCTGTGAGAAACAGCACTGTTGGTAATCACTACATAAACATATAGAACAGTTAGGAAAAAAAGATAATGTCAGTGGTCCTTTTTTTTTTTTTTTTTTACAAATTGGTCAGGCTTATAATTGAATTCAGCTTGAATGGCTGGGAGGTTCACCAATGGTAGCAAATCTGACTTGCACAGTGGGGTGCCAGAGGTCTGCTTTGCTGGCGCTCCCTAAAACACTGTGGGTGATGCCCCACAGAGAACCACCAGGCTCTCACCTGAAGCAATGCCTTTGGAGAGCTTTCATCATTGGATAAGGAGGTGAAAACTAAGTGGGGAGCAGAAGAAAATAATTTACCTCCTCATCTGCCTGCAAATGATGGTTCAGACATATTTTGGCAGAACCTTATGTTTGGTCAACTTGACAAGCATTTGTGGCAAGAGTCCCTGAGTGTGCTGATGCACAGTTCCCATGATATCCTAAACCAAGAGGTTTCTTGATCAATACTGGCTTACACTTAACAGGCTTTGTCTGGCTGAGAGCTATATTTCAGATGCAAGTCTTAGCTAATGGAAAGAGGATCAAACATCTGTACTGGGTTTTCGTGGCCAGGTTTTGGTAGTGAGTGGGTGGGAGGGTGATGGTGTTCCCCCATGTCTGGCCAAGTCAACGTCAGCCAGTTCAAGATGGACCTGCTGCTGACCATGGCTGAGACAGTCCGAAATGACAGTAACACCTCTGTGCTAACACATTTAAGAAGTAAATAAAAGTTATTGCAGAGAGGTAAGTGCACTCAGGGAAGACAGGAATGAGAATATGAGAGGAACAACTATGCAGACGTCAAGGTCCCTGGAAAAGGAAGGGAAGGAGGTGCTCCAGGCATCAGAGCTGAGATTCCCTCGCAGCTTGTGGTGAAGAACGTGGTGAAGCAGCTGTGGCCCTCTAGCGAATGGAGGTCCACAAGGGTGCAGAGACCCACCTGCAGCCTGCAGAGAAAACCTACTCCAGAGCAGGTGGATGCCTGGAAGAAGCCTGTGAACCCATGGGAGGCCCAAGCTGGAGCGGGTTTTCTGTTAGGACCTGTGACCCTGTGGGGAACCCACACTGGCACAGCCCGTTCTGGAAGGACTGCACCCTGTGGAAGGGATCCATGCTGGAGCAGTTCAGGAAGAATTGTAGCCTATGGGAAGGACTCATGCTGGAGAAGTTTGTGGAGAACTGTCTCCCATGGGACGGACCACACACTGGAGCAGGGGAAGAACTCTTCTCCCAGAGCAGCAGCAGCAACAACATGTGATGAACTGACTGTAATCTGCATCCCCTGTCTCCTGCGCTGCCTGCGGGGAGAAGGTAGAACTAGGAAGGAGGGAAGGATGGGGGTAAGGTGTTTTTAAGATTTATTTTACTTCTCATTATCCTGCTCTGATTTTGATTGGTAAAAAACTCAATTAATATCCCCAAATTGAGTCTGTTTTGCCCGTGGTGGTAATCAGTGAATGATCTCTCTCCCAGTCCCTATGTCAATTCATCAGCCTTTTGTTATATTTTCTCTCCCCTGTCCAATTGCAGAGGGGAGTGACAGAGTGGCTTTGGTGGGTACCTGGCATCCAGCCAGGGTCAATACACCACATCCCAAAACTAATTCCCGCCCCCCCCCCCCCCCCCTTCCTTCCGTCTTCTTTTCGTG
>VWZG01011231.1:193478-294165 GCA_013396735.1 Grallaria varia | reverse complement strand
CCCCCCGATTCTTCTTCAGATCTGGTGATGGCAATATGGGAAAAAGGGTTTCTTAATCAATGTTACTTTTTTTATTGCAATCTCTGTACCAACATATGATGAAATGGTCTGTATTTCCAGACACGGCCACAAATACCACTTGTCTTTTTTACACAGTGCTGGAAAAAAGTTCTTTACTATCTGGACAAATTTGCCTTCCAAAAGAACATGAAGCACTTCTAAAAATGAAGGGTGAAAACCTCTGCTCAGTGAAGACAGTCAGAGGTCTTGGAGAATCTGAAAGCAGCCAAAACTTTGTGCATGGCTGAGAGCTCAAATTTAATTAATTTATTTAAGAGTTAATTCACTATTTTGTATGAAATCTAGTTGGTATAGCAAGGCTTTTTTCTCTGCCATACAAAAGACTATTTAGATTTGACTGCAATACAGTTAGGATTTAATAGGTGTGTACTATTCGGAAGAGTCAGCTTTTAGTACCCATAGATACTTGAAGGAAATGAGTATTTCAGTCTTAATGGGAAGTCCATTCCAATGGGAAGTCGATTCAGAGAAGAAAATCAGCAACTTGCTAAATTTAAGGTGATAAATTTTCACTGAACTTCACATACTGCACATGTGCGGCATTGTTCTCTCTCATCTGTCTGCTGAAAAAAGCCACGGCCTATAAGTGTGTTTTTATCAGATACAGTTCTAATACTTTTAGTACAGAACAATCGTACCAAGTTGAGAATTATTCACTATTAAAACAGGGGTTTTTTGGATTTTGCATATTTCTGGAATCAAGATGCTTAAATTATTATTTTTCTTATTTTTAAGTTTTTATCATTTAGACATCATCAAACAAATGTCACTTTTTGCAAAACTCCTGGTGCTGAAAGGAAGGTATGAAAAATCCATATATATTTATCTCTTCCTATAAACCCACACCTACCAACTGAGCATATTGCCATATTTTTGATGTTTAGTTCCCTGGCATGTATAGCAGCCACTGCATTAAGTATGATTTCTATAGCTGACATTAGGTAGAAGTTTATACAGAGACACACTGTACCACTTCTGTGATCACTAGCTGACACCAGTGCATTTCTGGGACATAATCACTTCAGCTCTCTGGATTAAGATCAGTGAGCAACTAATAAAAGAGTCCTGTAACAAACAGACAAGGTGAGACACACAGGAGATCAATTGCACCTCTGGGGAATACTGTACCTTGTCCAGATACCTAGTGAGAACAGAGTTATCTTTATTGTTCCTGGTCATGTATCTTCCTGAGAAACTTAGGAGTACTGTTTTAAAGCCTAATTCTGTTAATTTTGGATTGTAAGGAGACTGTGCCCTTCCGCTCTTTTATGCAGTCACCCTAAGAACTTTGAATAGTAAGTGTGTGCACTACATCTTAACTGTCTGCCTGACTGCATCATGCACTTTATCTCAGTCCTAAATTCATGCTGAAGTAAGTGTGCTTTTACAAAAGTTCTTCCTTGATGGAGTCAGTGCGAAGCGGTGTGGTGTCATCACTACACTGCCACTCTCTCATCTCAGTGTCAAGATTTGCAAACTGAGATTAAAGCTGAGACAAGCTGACAAGTTTTATTCCATCATTTAATGGAAAGGTGATTCAGAGTTGATATTAACGACAGTCATCTGTGCTGAGGCTTCAAATGTCAGGTCCTCCCACAGAAAAAAAACCCTAAAAGCCAACTAAATAAGCCATCGGAAAAGCAATGAGGAAGGAAGCCCACAAGACTGGCTTCGGCCACCTTTGTGAGCCTGATGCACCATTTGTCCTAGGACTGTTTTTGGAACTGTTATGGATAAAGCTACAAGCACAGGAAAGAACGAATAAAATTGGTGAAGCTATGGAAAACTGTATCATCCAGTGACTGGAAGCCACAACTCAGGCTAGCATTTCTAAGTGGAAATCTCACTGCTACTACAGTCAGTGTAGTGCTACAGGTCACTCCAGCAACAACTGCTGTGTCATCAAAAGGGAAAAACTTAGTGTTACTGAAAAGGCTATCAGAAAATATCTACTGCTGGGTCAAAGATGATAAATTTAGGGTCTATATACAGAAATAAATAGATTCTGCAACAAATACCAAAAAACAGCACTCAAGATTACAAAATACTGTCCAGTGCTATGATGCTTCTGTAAGTATTAGTTTCACTAATACAGAAGGATGAACAGATAATAAACAGGATTCTCTTTTTCAGCCAAAGCATTTTATGTTTTCTGTGTAACTCTTTGTTATATTACACTATCTAGCACAGCGTTTTCAGAATTCTTTGTGTTTAAGAAGGAAATTATTGTGATAAATGTAACAACTGACAGTGATAACTGTTCAGTTCGTCATTTATCTGGTGACTGCATGGCAAGACAGCTTCAGTGTAATGTCAGATGTACCATTTAGAAGAAAGTATCTTGTAGTTTACTCTGGGCATCGAATACTACAATATTTCATGACAAAACTCCACTGTGCCACTCTCCTGTGGCAACACTCTTGCACTCAGCATCTGTTTGATGATGAAACCAAGACAGAAAATGAATTATAAAAAGAGTAGTCCACCATTACATAAAAATACAGATGTTATCATTCAATATTGCACTGTGCATCAAAACAAATACCATTATGAGCATACTTTGCTGGGAACAGAATGGTGCCTAAATCTGTAATATATTTAAAACTGGTAGAGGCTCAATGAATTTGTACACAATCAGAAAGGAAGTGGTTCTTGATGCTGGTGAAAATAATTCTCTCCTCGTTCCGTATTATTAAAATGTCAAATGCCTGAACTTCCTATCCCTGTGATTCTATTTGAAAATAATAGTAATCTTGTAACAAAAAGAAGGCTGAATTCTTTATGTTTTTACATTTACTGCACCAAACCCACAACATATCAAAATTAACATCTTCACCGTTTTTTTGGACGCAAATGTTCATCAGTATTCGATGTTTAGCTTCTCATAGGGTCTTACTGAAGAAACTGTATTTCAGCTCACGGTAATACCAATACAAAATTGGACTGCTCCTTGTATGTTTTTAGAATTGTAAGGTAGGATTTTAGTTATCACATTTTACTGATATATAACATACATATTCCTACACATTACTTTTATTGATGATAAGATATTAATATGTTATCATCTCGGTTCCAAACAGAGAGTAAGGACATGCTTTTTAGTGAATTTATTTTAGAAAGAGAATCAGAACCGTGTGTTATGACTTGCTGCCAAGCAAGCTAGATATTTGTATTTGAATTGAGATGAAACTACAGTACTTAACTAAATTTACTAGGCACAAGTATATGAAATCCAATATTGATAATAATTTATGGAAGTAAGAATACTGATTCCTACAATACCACAAACTTAGTTTATGATAACATAATTAGTTACACTAATAACACTGCTTAGGCACAGTCTTGCTAATTATGTTATTATAAATATTAATGATATCAAGCCTTTGTATTTGATTGCCCCTGGTAGAATCATTTATCACAGTATTTCTTTTTACCCGTGTTATATTATTTTTCTTCCTTTTCCCTTGAATGTTCATTCCTGGATGAACAGCCATCCAGAGCTTATGACTAAAATGTATCACTAGCTTATCAATGATGCAGCCTGCTTAACTTTAAATGCTATTATTTAGTAGCAATGATACAATATGATATAATTCAGTGCTAATACAAATACATAATCAATTATATTCTGTATGTCTTATTCCTTTTAAATGTCTGACAAAGCCAGCCAGACAAGATTACATAGGGCTTTGTTTTAATTCTTTTTCCTATGACCTGTTTCAAGTTAAGATTCCTTTGAATTATTAAATGCTTCCTTAAAGCGTATTTTCACACAACCTTTTTAAAGTTAATTATTGATGCAGTGACAAGCAAAAAAGACTAAGAATTATAATTTTTTTCCTCGTTCAAAAGGACATGAGAAACATCTTTGATAGCGGTTGTCTGTTTAGCAAAATACAAAAGTAATACAACGACAGAACACTGAATGCAGCTTTAAAGAATTACAACACATCTCTGTAACATGAGTTGGAAATGCTGTGTAGGTTTCTACAGGTGTTAAAGGAAAGATGTTTAGATATAACCCTTTGAGCCTGGTTTAACTGCTTAACATAAGTAGATGAAAATGAAACTGCTTATATCTTGGTTTATTTTTAAGCAGCGTATTATCCAGAGCTTTAGGAAAAGGATTGTCTTTCCTCCTTGAAGGTAATATTATAATTTTCAGAGCTCCACAGAGAACAACAACAATATAGGAGTGTCTAATCTCCTGCTAAATCCAATTCCAGTCATCAGCAATGATAAGCACAGATTTGGAGGCATTTGACACTCCAAATCCTATTCTTTTGTAATTCTTTACTTTTTACAACGTTTTCAACAGGCGTATATCAGATTTTTGGAAGGATAATCAATAGGCATGATGTATAACTGAAATCAGCCTTCAAAGTGATCCCCTCTAGTAACCAGAAACAAAAGCTCAGCCTCCCTGCTGTGCAGGTATTTTGCTTAGAGCAGTAGGCAGCAGGGCATCACTAGGAAGCCAGTTACACTTCCCTGCTTCTCAGCATGGATCAGCAGGCGCCCTGGTGGAGGGGCGAGCAGTACTGGGGCAGTTGCAACCCATTGCATCTGACAAAAATCTCCAAAAATGCTTTTGTAGCAGGGAACTACTAGAGCAGAGAGGAAAGACAGTCCAGAGGTTAGGATTTCATAGCGACCATAATTTACATTCCTATTTCCTCGCAGACTTTCTAGGTTTAAATGATCTTGTGGAATTTATTAACTTGTTTGGTGTCATTGATATTCATCTGGAACTTCTCTGTCTTGGAGAGGGTTTGGGTGCCAGCAGACATGAAAGACCTTGAGATGCTCAGGTACAGTGACTGAAGGGCCACTCCTACCTGATCTAGTGTTCCAGCTGTTTTGTGCTTACCTCTCTCAGCTGGTCAGGTCCAGTCTGAAGAGGTTTTTGCATGTCTCCTGAATGTTGCACCCTGGCTGGACATGATGTTATGAAACAAGTGATCAAGTAAAAATGGTAGCCCATATTAGGTAATTTCAAGTTTGCTTTCTTAAGCAGCCTACAGATATGTTAATACTAAGAAGGAAAAAGACTTGGTGACTAATTGTGACAGCACCAGTGATTAATCAGAAACTGCATACAATGATAATGGAAACACATTCAAAGCCAAGACACGGTGTCAAGACTGGCAATGGAACAACATACCTTTCCCATCAGATCAGCAATTTTAGGCACTGGTTTTCCTTTCTGATGGCACATGGTTGCAGGACTCTGTCCATTCCAGTCTTCAAGTTCCTCAATGCTTTTCAGGTAAAGAAGAGCTCGCAGGCCAGTGCAGTAGTCATCAATAACAGTGAAATCTTGATTTTGGATCGCACTGCACACCTATGAAATGTAAGTCAGTTATCATCAACATCCTGGCAGAGAAACATACGGAATTAGCAAGCTCTTTGGACTTACTGATTATCAGATGACCCTTCCTACAACTCTGCTGGGAAAGAACTATGAGATTTCAGGATATTAGCCATCTGCTTTATCCTATGTCATGATCCCACCACTTCAGTTCAGGGAAAAAAGGGCTCAGTGACACTAGTTATGCCCAGGTTTCCTAGTGACAGCCCTTAGACCAGACTTGAAGGGTGTTCAGAGGTGAGCCTGCACGCCCAGCCCAAGTGTGCCTTCCAGGGCACTGATGCTGAGTGCACCAAGCACACTGACAAACAAACCACCGCCTAAGGTCAGACCTTTGCTTGCAGACACACAGTGGTATTCCCCAGCCTGCTCTGTTCAGGAAGCACAGACATAACCAGTTAGGTCCCAGTCACGCAAATCACAGACCTACAGACTTGCTGAGATTGGAAGGCATCTCTCGAGATTCTTTTGTCCAGTCTTCCAGCTCAGAGAAGGGTCAACTAGGGGAGGGTGCTCAAGGCTGTACCCACTCAGGATTTGAATATTTCCAAAGACAGAGATTACATCTCTCTGGGGAACTTGGTCCAGTGTCCAGTCCCCTTGGCAGCTTTTTTCCTTTATTTAAATGGAATTTTCTGCATTCAAGTTTGCGCCCATTGCCTCCTGTCCTTTCCCTGGATATCCATGAGATGAATCTGGATCCAATGGAAGTGTCTCAGCAAACATCACCCATTAAGCTGACCTGTTAAAATGGGTGATCATTGCTAGGCTCAGAGCAGAACAGTCTCCTTCTGCTAATCACCACTGGCCATTCAGAGCTACTGGGAGGCCAGGCCACTTAATTTTAGATACTCTAGAAACACAGAGAGCAATAGAGCTTTATAAGCATTTAAAGTAGTGATCCTTGATCATAAAAACTACTGACAGCAGAGAATAGCCTGAATATTTACATGGATTCTTCTGGACCATTTTGTGGATATCAGCTCAGACTTAAATCCACAGTGATCCCCAACCAAACTGATAACTGAATAAAAAAATCCCTGACTCTGAATACCTTGTCATTAGCTAAACTCTAATCAACCATCAGTGATGAGGTGCAGGGTTGATTGAGCACCATTAATTGCCAGTCCCTGGAAATGCTCTTAAATTCCAGATGTGTCAGTGTTTTCAGCCTCTGATTTGGATTTTATTATAAAAGTGGAAAAGAATGCTCCTGAAAATACCTTGACTTCCATGCACACAAAGTGAACACAACAATGAAACAGCCACCTATTTTAGAGCGTGAATGTGTGCACATGCACAAACACATCCAATAAACCTTAGATCATAATTGACATCAACATTTGAAAAACACAGGAGATATATAATTGTTTTTCACATTTCAGAAATGACAATAGAATTTGCAAACCTGAAGACAGGTACACATTGCATTGGGAAATACCATTCACTACAGCTGTGCAAGAAAAAAAAAGGGCAAACTATAAAATAAGCACAATAACATTTTCTATGCAGTGCATTTACATTACACAAAATCTTGTCTTCTGAAGAAACAGTGTGGGCATTAATTAGGTCTGTTATGCCTTCCACAGGCTTCAAGACCTTTTTTTTTTTCGAGAGCAGTTATAGAGAGCATCATAATAATTTCCTATACAGGTTATTTAACTGCAAAACACCAAGGAATTCTCTATTTTTTCTTTGTACACAGATGACACTTTTATTAGCTATTCTTAAAAATACTAAAACTATAAAAAATACAGTTAAAAGCCATGTCATGTCACTTGAAACAAGTTCAGACACTGTTGCCAAAATCCTAAAATATTTTGACAGGATGTATACACATGAGATACACTGGAGGATACCTGTAATAACCTTATAAATAAAGAAGCTTTTACTGTTTTCAATCTTGTGGCGCAGAGTTATGAACTGCAATAATATAAAAATGCACAGAAGATAACATCACACTAAGACCTAACATTTGATCCCTGTGAGTCTCTGTGCAGCGCATGTTTGCCTTCCATGGAAAGCCAAGTAAGTTCCAGAACTGATGGCAAAATACAATTTATAAGAAAAATGTAAATCCCTGCACTAAAGAAAAACGTTATTTGAAATCAAGGACTTCAGGCAAACAAGGGGTTTCAAATGATCCTCCTCTTCCGTAGAAGCTTTATGACTATGGTCCCAAATGGTGTGCATAATTAGCCAAAGACATGCCTTCCACTGATTTCACTGCGATAAAAGCAAGTGCTTATGTTTATGGGCCTTTCCTAGAACAAGAGAGATTCAAATATTAACACATATAAAATCAACAGAAATAGTTTTGCTATGTTTTGGCAAATTCCAAAATTCTGAGCTTCAAAATTTCTGATATGGTGGTTATTCGTATTTTAGGCTTACAGTATTTTCCATGAATCAATGTAGAAGCCTTTGCTACATTTTAAAAGGTGGTGAACAAAATGAAGATAGAAGGTCACCCTGACCCACCAGCCATGACAATTTCCACAGAGAGAGGTTTTTAGCATCATACCTGACTGCCTCTGAATCATCAGTGTAAACGACACTGTGCCCTCTTTTCAGCACAAGAGAAGTGGCAGGGCAGTAGACCAGGTGAGACTCAAACTCACACATCCGGAAAAATTGCAGCAGAACTGAACCAACCGATCTCCACACATCATTAATGTCCCCATTCTGCTCCTGCTGCCTGCACTGGAAACAGGCACGCTTCCCCTCCCTTGCAAAGCTAAATGCTGTGCCTGAGCACCCTGCTCTGCAGCCCAGCTATGGCTGTATTTAAAATGGTACTACCTTCATTTAACGTCTTATCAAACCACCCCAATGGAGATAAAGGCAAGAGGTGCTGTGTAACTGCTGTTGGCCGTGCCTTGCACCAATGGAACTGAACTGCAGCCAGCTCTGCCCACTCAGCCCCTCTCCTCAGCATCTTGCTTTAACCAACTAAGCACAGCAAAATAAGCTTCCCTTTAGACTCTGAAGCAAAAACCTAACAGAACTGCAAGTTCACAACTGAGAACACACACCTGGTGATGTTGTACCAGAGCAGTGGTCTGTATCCTGTAGCCAACAGGAGCCACTTATGGACAAGTATAAGAAACAAAGTGGTCTGGATCAGTTGCACTTGTGTGGTTTATCAGCCCAGGTTCTGGCAAGCAGTAGTGCTAGGACTTCACATAGCAGAGATGGCACCTGCTTAATATTCTTTAACCCTAAATAATCCAAGGGGATCTCTTTGATGAGTAAATTAACATTTGGCTGTTAACTGATCCAGCCTTTCACCTGAAACATTTAGGTACAAAGTATCTTTCTTCTGTGGAAGATGAAACTGGCCCTGTGAGCACTCTCTGGGACAGAGTGAGGTCCAGGTCACAATGAAGCTGTCACCTGTGCTGCTAAGTGCTGCCCTACCATCTTGCTTGTGTTGGTCTCTAGATCTGGACTAGAACTTGAACTAGAAGAGAAAGGTGCTACATTTTTCCCGTTTAGAAATATGGTTTATTCATATTGCATGAATATGCAGGGAGATAATTTTGCACGAGCTTGGTTTTACTCCATTGCCTGGCTCTGTTCTGGGGGTAGGACTGCTACAATTTAATTTTTAACATTGGATCTCCTTTTCTCCCAGATCCAGACTCAATGATTGGCCTTTACGTCCCAGAAGAGACAAGCAGACCAACATGCTATGTATGATCAATTACATTGTGCTCTTGGTACTGTGAAATCTAAATCTTTCAGTGTAAGTTCCAGCTGCAGGTTACAATTCTGGTCTACACAGACATGTCGGAGATACTAAAAGACACAATGCCTGCTTTGCTGCTGTTAAATCAAACATATACCGAATTATCTTATTAGGGAATGGGAATGTGAAATGAATCACAGGCTGAGGCTGTAAGTAAAACTGTTCTGCAAAATGCAATGATGGGAGAGGCGTGTAAAGGTCCCTCCTTATGTCCTGCATAAGTAAATAAGAAATCTATTACTAAATAAACATAAAAACTGGTCTAACTTTGTCACAGGATCTAGAGACATTACAAATCTTACTTGAGGAACTGGAGGATATTGTCGAGAGGTTATTATTGTGTAAAAAAAAAATTCACAGGTTACATGATTGTTATTAATCATTCACAGGAATTCCAAACTTTTAATTTACGTATTTTGAAGAAAAAGTTCATTATTAGTGACAGGTACTACCACATCAGTCATAAAACATTGTCAATGCCTTTGCTTTTAGCAGAATCATTACACAGCACAGAGATGCCAATTTCTAAAGTGTTTACTGAGGCAAATCCCCTGCGCTGTTTACTGAGAGCTCTGTCTGTGGAAGACCTTCCAGTTTTGCCTATAGCCTATGTTTTAAGAAGCAATAGGAAAAATACCCAGACACTGCGCTTTATTTCTGTTTCATTTGCTACAAAAATGGATGTGGTTCCTGTCCACACTTTGGCATGTCCTGGGAGACTGTGTGGAAGACCTGTGCCAACCATGCAGAACCTGGACAAAAGTGCCTGAGGCATTTCCAGACAGATCATGCACTAAAGCAGTCACCCACTATTCAGCGCTGTCCTTACATTTTCCCAGGGCGAGACGTCTCAGAGGAGAACATTTTTCCTGTAACACTAGTAAAGGAAACAATGTAGTCATCTTCAAGCATTAGTCTGTCCTCTCTCTCTTACCCCACAACATTCAGCTTTTACATAAACTCATTATTATATGTTGAAATCCCAGCTGGACAGAGGATGGTGGGGAATATGGTGCCAAAAATGAGTCCTAGCCACTACCTGCATCCCATCAATAGCTGAGATTTCTGAAGAGGTCACAGAGGAAATGCAGATCTAGACATGTTTGTGTCAGTTTTTCCCTACACTACTTTCACCTAACAAGAGGTATTGTGTATAATTTCATATACTGCAAGTTCACTGCAAAAGGTTGTAGCAGGTCAGAGAATATGACCTGTTCAATAATGTGTTGTTTTGCAAGAAGTGCGACAAGATCTGTGAGAACAAGAATCCTGTAATGTCTGGCAACAGTTGTGCTCCAATTTGAAACTGTTTCCAAGCATTATTAGACCTACTTGAAAGTGAGGATGTTCTGGGAGAAAATAGCTTGGAGAAAATTTTAATTTTTACGCCCCTCTGAAATATATGTAGTTCTCTTCAGAATATGGGTGCAAAATAATTGTCACTTTCACGAAAACAGAAGTAACAGTAAGAGGAAGATGGGTGGCAGTGATACACGGTCTAGAAGTAAGAAGAATGATGGATATATATTTGTATATATAAACGCAAATCACATAGCTTGAGTGTTCTGCCATATTAGTTTCCATTTGTTGTAGCTGTACAACATCAAAGCACTGATGTCTCCGTATATTGCATTTAGTGGTAATGTAATGGACTACCAAAAAAAGAAAAAAAATCAAAGTGAGAGTTTCTAAGTAGACTCCTGGCAATTGAGACAGCAGGCTCTTTCATCTGTGCTGTAACTGTGGCAGTGCATTGATTTAAACTCCTTCTGAGATCTCAAATGCTTTTATATTCTTAGGTCTCGCTGGCTGCTTTCTTTTTCCCTTTTTTCCCTTCAAATGACAAAATTCTAGCATTTAGCAGAATGCCATCTTACTTCCCCAGAAGATGGAGACTTATTCCAGCTTTGGTTCTAAACTGCATAGGATCTGTAAATAAAATAGCTCTCAAAATGTCATCTGATTAGGAAGTTGGCCTTTGACTTCACAATTTCTAATATTCTTACCATTGCAAGGGGATAAACAACAATTACTCCTCTGAGATCCCTGTGAGAGGTTTTACAATGCATTAACAATTTTGCTTTTCCATTAATTTGGTTGACTCCCTCTGAAATATTTTTACTGGTATGGCCAAATGATAAGCAAAAGGTTTACTGTTTTTATGCTGTATTTTCAATTTTAGCAGAAATCATCTTTTTATAGGAGCTTTCTTCTTCTATTAAAAATTCTTCCTGAAAAGTATTGAAGACATAAATTCACCGTCCTGTTGGAGAAACATTTATGAATGCCTGAGCTGTAATTTAATGTATAGTTGAAGCTACTGGTTTCTTGATTAGTGGCTATTGATTAAGATTCTGGTGAGAAAAGACTGAAGCTGTGAATGAATGCAAGATGCTTCAGGAAGGATTCCATTTGTGCCCACTTGGATATCCATATGAATTGTCAACCTTAAGAAGTTTAATTTTATTGTAGTGGGCAAGAGCGTTATGATAATCTGGGAGAGGCATAAGTACAATTTAAAATTTTTTTCTCAAGAGCAACTGGTAAAAAAATTGACTTGACTAAAGGAAGGTCTTTCTGGTCCATGCAATCTATGTGCTGCATAGTTCTTGCCCGTGGAAATGAAAATATATGTTTTCTAGCTCCTGTACAATAATTTAGATGTGCCCAGATCCCCAAAGTAAAAAGCAGTAGACACTGTATTGGTTGCCTGACACACTACTCATAATAGTGTGGCAAAAACTGCAATGTGAGAGCATGCAGGCAAATAAAATCTCCTCTGAGATGGGTTTCTGTAATTACAATCTTCAGGATACCAACGTCTACGAAAGGCTGCCTGTATAACGATGGTTCCTCCTTCTCATGTCTCAGTGAACACCAATACATTAAATGCACAGCCTAAATTATCCTCTAAGCAATTATTACTTCTGCTAGAGGGCTGTAAGATTAAGAAAATTAGGGGAATTGGATTATCAGACAAGGTGGTGCAATCTCTGTTCTAAAGAACAAATTTGTCAGTAAGAGAAAGCTTCCAAAATATTGATATAGTATAGATGTAATGCTTTGAGATTCACTCACATTAGCTGCTTAAATGACTCTAGAGATGCAGGTTAGCAGATGGGATGCTACTTAACAAGTCTTTGGATACTGGTTCAATATACAAAACTGAATTGGATGATAGCTGATAGTCTGTTTCAAACATTAGAATTGAACTAATACATATGAACTAATGAACTACTGTTGGTTCCAGAGTCTGGTACAGCTTTCAAAAGCAGTTTGAAGGACTCAACTATTACATTTATGAATTGTCCAAATTATGGGGACAACGCCCCCAACCTAATCTTTTTTACTGAGTCCTACACTTGAAGTCCTAATGAGCTGAGAACTTACTAGTGACACTTTAAGGGGTAACACACAGAAGAAAGATTCAAAGATGCCAATAAGCACAGGCTCTGAAAAGTGGGCCGCCATTCACACAGGGTTAAAGGAATCTATATTAAAAAAAAAAAAAAAAAAAAAAAAAAGATGGTCCAATGCCATGTAAGTAAGTCAGTGAAGTATTTCAGATATTTTGTCACACCTCAAAACAGTTCATCAGACAAGCTTGAAATAAATTGTCTTTCTAATTGAAAGTATAGGCTAATGCCAGTAAATAATTGAGTTTAAGGTGAGTTCAAAGGAGAAGGGCAGCAAGAAGACCCCTACGGCATGTGCCGAAGTCACAGCAGCCTCCTGAGACAGGTTGTATTGAGAAGCTTCCCCAGCAGCAAGGTGATGGCACAGAGACTCTGAAGTACCTGATTTTGGGCTGCAAGACAGATCTTGGTCATGTATTCCACTCCAGCAACCCTGGGCAGTTGTGAGTGGCCAGTGATGAGAGAGGAGAAAAAAGCAGAGAATCCATTAGCCACTTATCAGATGAGGGCACGGCAGGAGATAAGAGCACTATAAGGGATCCTTTAGGAATGTAATCCAATGCATTAATTCCTAGCCTACTCAACTCTGTTTTTCCTCCCCTTAAGTTCTCCACTGCCAATTAATGTATCTTTGATCTAAATCGCTAAACTGGGTGTTTGGGAGTGGAAAACTGGTTCTTATCAAGGGACCCTGAATGATGCAGTTTTATATCCCATGTCTTTGAGAGGCAAAATGCAAAATAAATCAAGAATTTTCAGAAGGCTCCCTGAGGTAATTGTGGGTTTTCCCCCTGTCAACCACCCCTAGAGGAATGGTTATATTTCCTTATCTCACTAAAGCATTCCGTCAGTTCTTGGAACTACAAAGTGGACCTTTATGCAGAAGGTGGGCAAATACATTGATAAAAATGCTGATCGTGATCATCTTTCCTAAGAAAACAAATATGATTCCACACGCCTTGGAGTGTGCGAAACAGCTTCATCATCAGCCACCTATCGCAAACTGTATCATTGTACTGCAGATCTACAAAATGAAAGATAGCTTTGAAAGCAGATGAACTAACTCCCCTGTGTAACAGTCCAATCACATATAGAGGCTCTCCAACTATCTTTAAATATATTTTGACTATCACTTCACATTTCTTTTGTTAACACCCAAAGGTCTTGCCTCTCTCTTACAAGTACTGTTGTGGAAAATGAAATCCTTCAGCTTTCCCAGTGGTTCTGCAGCTGCTGGTACAGCATCACCAGCTGTGTTTGGTAGATGTAGATACACTCCACCCACTTCCATGAGCCATATCCTCCAGCTCCAAAGAGATTTCTAAACAGATACCAGGTAAGTCACTCAGATTTGGCAGTTTGATGATAAAAGTAATCAAGTAACATAACACAGAAGTTAGCAGTGTTTTTAAGATTTAAAAAAAAAAGAGCTAGCCAACAGGAACACCATCATCTCTGGAATGGAGTAGGTCTGTTATCCCACTTTTGGAAAGGTGTATTTGTCAGAAGTGAGCATGGTTCTAGGAAGGCACACATTTCAGAAAAGAATGGTGTTCTGAAAAACGTATGGAAGAGTTCCAGAATTATCCATATGTGCTGTTTGACAACATGGAATGCAATGGCTCCATTTAACTTGAAAATGTCTGTTTTGCAATCCAAGTTAATTGGAATAAAAAGGTCAAAACTGAAATACATTGCAAAAAAATTGAAACAAAGATTTGATTCAACCAAATAATATTTTTTTTCATTAAATGTGTTAATTCCACACCGTTTTAGAATTTTGATTATCAGTTTGAATGGGAAACTTTTCCACGCTTAAAATTCCCTGCGACAGAATAACTATTTCCTCATCACTGGCAATAGTCAGGTTCATTAATGCATAACAGGTTCAGGGCAGACCTTCAGTGTTGATCCCAGGACACTGAATCAGATGCAGCTGGGACTTGAACCCAGATCTATTTTGATTAAACAAAATTTGTCAATGAAAAACAGTTTCCTCAAAGAAATTTTCAACAAATTCTAATGAGAACCATCTACTGAGGGATATTCTCTTGTGACCAGGATTTTCAAAGCTGCAGACCTCTCAAAATCAAATGGAAAAGAAATTTTTCCATTTTGGAACCTCAGTTCTGTCCTACAGTGATTAACCCCACATCTTTGTGAGTCTTTTCCTCTAGTACTCTCACATTTTATTTCAGGAAAAATTACTTTCATCCTTTATCAGCTTGCCTGTAAGAATTTGTGCAGCTACTACTGTGTCCATTGAAGAGTGAGATTCATGTGAATAAAATAGTTCTGACCCTCTGAGTCCTTTGTGTCTGAGATAAAAACCCACTTCCACTTTTCCTTAGGGATTGTTTTACCTATCTCTGTCCAAATAATAAATACGAGCAAGAAAAGCAGCAACATAACTCAGGATATTGAAGGAAGTTAAACCCTTTGTTAAATATACTGCAGCTTCCAAAAGGCCAGCTTCAGAAAAATGCTTTCTTTGTTTCTTCTGTTCTAATTGCATGGATAAAAGGACCCCTCATCAGCCAGATCAAGCTGTGTCAGGGGGCTTGTGCAGTAACAAGAAAAAAACTTCAAAAAGGCATCAGAGTTCATATTCCCAGATTTCTCCCTTCTTCCTGGGCAGAAAAAACCACTTTTCTACCACAGGAAAACCAGCAGATCAGTGACCAAACTGCAGCTCACCCAGCACCAAGCCCAAGCTGAGCTGCAGAGCAGTGCAATCCTGTGCCAGTGTGGGCTCCAGCACCGTGCCTTCCCTGAGCACAGCCTCCTCCATTGCTCAATCTCCCTTTCTTCCTTTCACTGCCAGGTACTGTGTCTGACTGAAAGACCAACAGAACTGCTATGATACAAAAAGGAAAATTCATTGCATGTGTATTTTCTTTGTGCGACCAATAATGTTTCAAAAAAAAACCTTTCCTGATCGCAGAGCTTTACGATCCTGAACATATTATGTTTTCCCTTTTTGGAAAACAAGTCCCCTGCAGTTACAATACATATAACACTAAAAAAAAAAAAAAAAAAAACAAAACCCCAAAAAAAAACAACAACAAAAAAACCCCCATAAAAATCCCACAGGAGTTTTCCTAAGTAATTACTGGAGATGGCAGAAAAGAAAAATAACACTTTTCACTGTGCTTATCTTTCCTTTTATATATTTTCAATATCCAACAAAGAGTAGGGGACACTTTCAGATTCAATTTCCAGTCACCTCCACACTGGTACACAAGGGGAACTCTATCTACAACAGAGCTAGCTTCATGTCTGGAAGCAACCTGAGCTGAGTAAAACAACGTGCCTACAATTTCATCAACAATTAACCAAGCCTCCTGTGAAGAGTCACCTCCGTGTTACATTTACTTTGTAAAGTTAAAACAAAATTCACTTGATGTCAATTCACGCCATGTGCTTTTATCTACTCAGAGGACAGCTCTGCGATATAAGACAGTGGTAGCATGAATCCCCATCAGTAGTGTGAAGCCACATCAAAAAAAGGTGCAGCAGTACTGCGTTTTGGAAAGACAAGCAATATTGTGAATCCTTGGGAGAGATGGAGAAGATATGTCGCCAAAGCAATCATTCTTCATGTCGCCTCAATCCTTGAAGTCCCTGTGTCACCAGACCCAGGGAAGCAGGGTAGACATGTAGGCAGAGGGAGAAAGAGAAGCAGATCCAGAGTCCCCAGGAGAACAAATCCCTTGCAGAGTCTGGGAGTGACCGGTACAGGACAGCATTTGAGCTGATGCTTAATTAAGACCTCATTGTTAGTAAATAAATATTACCATACAGTGATACTTAAACCTACCTTGCATGAGAATTCATTATAAGAATGACAAATAGCAATTGTTAAAGAAGGAGCTTTAATTCCTTCTTACAAATTTATGAAATAACAATTCTATCTATGCAGGCTTCATTTACTAGCTGGTGAAATGAGCAGAAATAAAGAAAAACTAACAGATAAATCCCCTAAGCAGCTCCAAATAAAATGTAAAGCTAATGCAAAACTGCACAAAATAAAAGGTGTTATTATCATTTAGTCTGTATCTTTACAATGTGCTGATTTGAATATTGCAACTTTTCATTAAAATGGCAAGATACTGTAAGTAAAAATCAATAATGAAAACCTGTTCTAATTTGACCTTTTTACAACTATAACAAAAAATTTTCTAGATTGTTTTTGTTTGACAAATTTGGATTTCCATTAAAAGGAATTCGCACAGAAAACTCTCATTATCAATTAGCAATTTTCCACCCAATCACTTGTAATGGAGCAAGTGTGGCAGTCCTCTAATTACTTTCTTTTTTTTTTGTTTTTATTAGCAAAGACAGTTGAGAACAGGTTGAGTTTCTGTAATTAGCACTGGGCTAGGGAAAAATCAGAAAATAACGAAATGTTCTCAGAAGTGAATGCTTGAGTATGTCTATCCCAACTCTTTTCTCTCTTTCACAATCATTTTTCTTTGGATTTTATGTTGGCATGTTCAAAGAGCATTTTGTTCCCTCTTTTGTTTCTGCATGTACTGCAAATTTCAGCTCTGCAGAGGGGCCACTCCATTCAGTGCTGCATCCATTGAAGACTTTTTTTCAATGCGTGTCTCTGTGAGTAGCGGAGCTAATGATACCTGGCTTCCAGCAGCTGGTTGGGTTCTCTGACATCTAATAAGGTGTGACTGCCAATTAAAGCCTTTCCTGTGGCTGACACAGTCCCAACAGCGCTGTCCCATGTGGATTCTCAGAGGTCTAATAAAGGTGAGCTCATAGTGTGCTTGTGCTTACAGTGAAGGAATGCAGTTATGCTCTCTCCTCTGCTTGACATTTTTGTTTTCACAAAACTTGTTAGAGCAAAATACTTTCTATCTCCTGGCAAATTTGAGTGGAAATGGCCACAAAGCTCAAATGTGACCAAGGTACTCAAATGGATGTACAAACACATATCAAGTTTCTTTGAGAATACAGTCTAAAAACTACTGTTTCTGCAGGAGACTACACTTACTTCAACCAAAGGACTTACATCTGAAATGCCTTAAGCTGCCCTTTTTTTTTTTTCCTTAAAATTGTTGATGGGTGTAAAGAGACATCTCTTGAATCTTATCTGATATCATTTTGGCAACTTGATACTGTATCCAGCAACCTATTCTTCACTCATCAATTTAAATGGTGAGAGAAGAATTAGCTCCAGCACCTTAACTTCTCTGTGAAATGGATAGCTTTGTACAGAAAGATTTCGTTCCACCTTTGAAGGCACAGCCTGCAGCAGAAACTTCACAGTGTCAATATAGTGCCAAAGTGTGCCTGTTCTTGGGCTTATCCTCCCTTGGAGCACTCTCTGCCTGGCATAGAGCAAAGCCTTTGGCCTCTGTTCCACCAAGCGCTGGTGTAAGGACGGGCTGAGGGCAGAGGAAGGGTGGGCTCTTTGGAAGTCCAGGCAGGAGAAGTGCAACCTTATTCTGCCACACCAATGGTCCTTCCTCTGCATTCAACATCACCTATTCATTGCAATACAAAATATTTATTTCCCAATTGTAATCAGTTTAAACTTAAATTGGAATTTTAAAACACAGGGTCAGCTCCATCACTGCCCTGCTCTGCACTCCCATGATTTGAATCTCTTTTAGTTCTTCACTCTGCATACCATTAAATGGCATAAAAAACAATTCCTGGATGAGAATTTTTTTGCCTGATCTAGTTCTCACTTAGCTCAGATATCTGAGTCTTCACTGACTTCAACAGACACTGAGACGGGCTTAAAAGAAGTGCAATGAAGTGCATAGAGAACCAGCTCTCTACTTTGCAGTTCTGTAGCCATAAAAAATGCATAGATGAATTGCATCAGGGTCCTAATGAAAATTAAAAATAAAGCAGGATTGGGGGAAATATGATAAATGATTACAGCAAACATTTACTTAATGGATTTTTGTGGGTTTGCTTGTTTGTGCTTTTTGTTTTGAGATTGAGAGGGAGAAAATGGTAGCATCTAAACATTAAGACAAGACATAATGCTCATGAAAAGGTGTTTTTTTCCCTTATCATTTCACAGTGACTGTATCGTCAGTCTCACTTTTCTTTTCTGATACCCAGGGCATTTTATATCATGTAGAAGAGTTCCTTACAGGGTTTCACATTTGCAGAAATACAGTAACAATGCTCTCATAGATCCAGTCCTACTATTTTGTGATGGAAAAGCCTGTTTATTCACACACAAAGGGCCATCCTGCTGCTATAAAACCCACACTGCTAAATGCTTCAGTTAAATAGACTGTCGAAGAAAAAATAATAATCAAACTGTATTGAATCCCTTGAGACTCTGGCTCCAAAGAGGTACCAACAGGAAGGTTGGAACCCACTCCTTGAAAGTGTTAAAAAACCCACAAGCAGTCTCATAGAAACAACTGTGTTCTGTGTTGGAGAGAGGGTTTATTTTACAAAGACAAATCCCAGCGCTGCTGCTTTCCTATCACAGGCTGTCATACTTCCAGAATGGCTTTGTTCTTCCTCAGATTCCTGAGGTCTCACACACAACTGGTGTCAGGCAGGAGAGACAGGCATGGGGCAGATCCAGCTTCACGGCAGCTCTGCCTCTGAGGTAGGGTACATTCCCACCTTCTTCCCTTCCCTGAGAGATGAGGAGGGTCATGGTGCAAGGGATGGAAGCAGCAAGTGTGTGTGGGCTGAATACAACACGGTGAGGACAAGAGCATAGGCACTACATCCCATCCAGGACAAGTGGGAGATGAAGCGGATATAGGTGGGTCTGAAATGGGCCTCTGGGCAAAGCTACAGGCTGTCCTGCTGGGAAGCAGCATTGTATGGGTGGATTTTACATTGTTGCTGTGCAGAAAGCCTTACAGGCCTTATAGACATCCATGTCTACAACAAGGGATATGCGTGACCTCCAGACTTCGTAAGAAAAGAAATTTGTTTAAAAAGGAGCCCATATTCTTTACATGACAGTGACCAACATTCCAGATTAACAAAACTATTCCATACCAGAATATAATGCTAAAAGGCTCTACCGTGAAACAAGTATACTTCAGAAAGTACCCCTTTGTTCTACCCTTTTTTTTTTTGTTACATCTGCTAGAAATAATGACTACAGAATCTCTTTCAACAAAAGGTCATTTATGTCAATGGACAGAACACAGAGGATCAGATCGCCTACTGTAATTGCAAATTAATGCTCTACTGCTGCTAATGCATTAACTCCGCAATATTGATCTACAATTGAATCATACAGGCTAGTGTGAAGTGATTTTTACTTTAATATTTTTACGCTTTTATTGCTTTTTCCATAATGTATTTTCTCTTTCCACAGGAATTTTCTGTAATTGTTTCCCATTTTAATTTCCTGCAGTAAGATGACTTTAAAAAATATCTTCTTCAAAACCTTGCAAAAATCTAACAAACCATCAATGTGACATGGTAAATTACACACGTGATGCCAAAAAAAAAAAAAAAATCTGACATACCTCTTATTTTTATAGATTGGGGCTTCAAAAAAAGTTTACTTAAATTAAAAATAAAATACTTCAGCCTCAGTGTAAACCTGTAGTAATGATCTGTACTTCAGAAAGATGTAGGTAGACATTTCTGGAGCTTTCAGTATGAAGTGAGTGCAAGATTATAGCCATAAAAAAAACCTGCTAATTTTAAAAAAATTTCATACCTATACTGAAAAGGGATAGGTGGATTCATGTATGTTAAAAAAGTATAGTGCTATGGAATCTGCTGAGGGAGGATGGAAATGTTTCAGCATTTTTAATGAGAAATTAAAAAACAAGTGGGGTCTTTTTACAAGTGTTTCTGAAGTCCGTAAATGGGAAGATTTTTCTGTTAAATTGCTGTATAAAATTTTAATCCCAGCTGATTACACGCTACTGACTACACAAGCGAGTTTGTTTTCTATACCTGCTGCAAACTTCCTTACATGCAAGCCTTTTGCAAGTAACAATACTAAGATATTGCCCTCCATCTTTTAAAGGAGGGGATAGAACATACTTTGAATATGGAAACTCTCTCCCTAAACCAATTCCTCATATACCTGCTTAATAGAACTTGAGGTGGTTATGGCATACAGCAAAATATGGCTTACCAGCTGACTCCTGACTTGCATTCTTATGTACGATGATTTTGTAAATGGAAAATAAATGCCCATGTTTTAAAAATAAAAGCAATTGGAAAAAATAATGGAGAACTGATTGTAGGTCAAATAGCTGCAGAGGAAAACCTGATCTTGCTTTTAAAGGAAGAACATTTATTATTCATAAACCTTTCCTCTAACAGATATGCCACATTGCAATTAAGTCAACTCACACAAAGCCTTCTTATTATCTTAGCCCGTGAATGTCACCCTCCCATGACAGAGAAGACACAGGACTCTTGTTGAGCCACAATGAAGGGAAGCCCAGTGACCGAGCAAGGGCTGGTCTCTCAGGCTTTCTAGCTGGGCTCCGTGGGTGGATCAATATGGCCTGTGTTACTTAGTAGTATGAGACGGTGATTAATGCTGGATGATATGACATTCTCTGCCTTTTTAAAATACTGCTAATGAGGAATTCTGTGTAACAGGGTGGTGACAGCAGTGGCAGTATGCATTCTCCAGTTTTAAGCCCACTGCTTATTCGGCACAGCTGAGCACAGAGCTCACTCCAGCACCACAAAAGTCCAGGCTGCTTGCTTTCTGACTCTGGATCAGTCATAAGGTGTCCTTTTGGTTTTGGAAACATGAAGTCAGGTCACAAAATGTGTAGCATTGTGTCAATCCACGTGTCTAAACAGAACCACCTACAACAGTGTCCAAAGCAGATACTCATGATAAGGCTATGGGACACATACATAATTCCTCCCGTAGAGTTCCAGCTTTCACCTACTTAACTCAGGTTCTTGCTATGCAGTGGATCTTAATTAGTGAATCATTCAGTAAGACCACTTTATTTGATGTTATATACAAATTCTGAACTTCCTCTGTATTTTGGTACTGAGAAAGCAGATGTGAACTGTCAAAGCTGTAAGCAACAGATGTAGTGACTGTTGAAGAAACAACCTGGGCACCTGATACCACGGACATGTGAGAGAGATTGGGATTCGTGGAAAAGTATACTAAGCTGGCTATTCGTATGGTCTTGTTAAGAAGGAAAACAACAGCAATAATTCCTATAATCCTAAATAGGTTCCAGAGATAACCTGTGAAGCTGGGGCTGTCTTCTTCTGTCTATCACAATGTATCTTGTCTGAGAAGCAAATAAAAGTTTCGGTCTCATCACAGTCAAGTGTATTTCTTCTGTCTATAGAGATTACACATTTCCTTATCCCTTCCATCTGTCCTTCCCAACACGAGGGAAAGACGGTGCCTGTATTCACAGTCTTGCATGAAGTTTACTAAAGGCTTATTCTAAAACAAATGCAGTTGAACTAGTTCAGACCCTTACCTACACAGCCACTTTAGAATCCATTTATCTGAGATTAGCTTAAACTGGCTTCCCTACTTTAGTGAAACAGAAAGAAGCCACTCAAACTGAGGACATTTTTGATCCCAAGGATTTTAAAATCAGTTCTAGAGACTATTTAGACGAGTGACACCTAAGGAGAAGGAAAAGAGTTTTTTCAACATCTCTGGGAAAATCCATTGAAAAGGGAAATTGTTCTCTACAGGGCAGAAGATCAGTATAGATCCAAGTAATTTCTGGAAGCCAGTTTCAGAGAATTTCATTATTATTAAAAAGAAAACAATAATTAATGTTTTCTAAATCAAATATTCTTTTTCTTTGGCACTGACTGGGATGTCTGCATTAAATTATATTTCAGAATTTCCCATTACCATTGCTGCAAATTGAAAAGATAATAAAAAATAAACAGCTACAGTCTATATAAAGAAAAAGTGAATGTGACATTAAAAACCTTGGATTTTAGTCATACAGGAAGAGATACAACAGACATAGAACAGAGAATCATTTCACTCTGTGTAGTTCAGATCATGTAACATTGTTATAGAGAAAACTATCGAAACTGCAGCTGTATTAGCAATAAAAAATCAAATCCACCCAGAGCACTAAAACCATTTCCTTGCCAACTCTATTTTTTTTGTACGCAAATGCTGCTCTGTAATTTGCACCATTACTTAGTATTTACTTAGAAGCTCTCAGACCATTCTGTAACAAAACTAGATCTTCTGTCTGTCCATGCAAAAAATTGTTTGAAGCCCTTCAATACAGACTAAAAAAAAAAAAAAAGATACTAATAAATAAAAAAGAACACAGCAAGTCTATAAAAACCCAGCAGTCTTCTGCTCCCAGAGATACTAATTTTGATGTGCATTAAAAAACCAAACCAAACCACTGAGTTGGCTTTTTGGTGTGTGTGTATATGTGAAACATAGCAAACAAATGAGTAGTCTCAGCAGTCACTGTAGTTGTGTGAAAGAGGATGGTCAAACTGAATCTGATTCACTGTCAAAGTGAATTTTGGGAATGAAAACACTCCAGTCATCCCATGGAGAGACACAAAGCCGATATCCACAGGATCCACAGCTGCTGGTGTCTATGGTGCAACCTACAGATCATGGGGCTGAACATGAATGTAACAATAGTATGTAACAGAACAACATAACATAAAGACCACCTGCTCCTTAGTCATTCTAACATATATGCTGCAATATATATGCTGACATGCCTAGGAGAGCAGGTAAGGACCTGATTTCCAGCCAGTTTTCTGGTGCCCATAATACCATGTCACCACAAGGCTTCTTGCCATGACGGGGACTAAATAACCATGCCAATCTTGCCAGGACCTCAAAACAACCCATCAGACAATTTAAACATCCTCCACTACTGTATGCAGCCTCACTCCCGTGCAACGTCAGCACCATATGCAAGAGATACAGCCCTACACCTCTTGTTTCAATGAACATGCCTAAGGGACAGAGGTGCCTGGATAAACAAGATTTAATTCAAATGGGCTCCCTGTGAGACCAAAGTAGTACTCTCTGAAAGCCTTCTCCCCTTGAGAAGGCTCTGCAGAAAACAAAAACTGAGAATAAAGAAAGAACAAGTAGCTCAAGCTTAACTCTGTGTCAACCTCGTTTGTATGACACAGAAGAGATGTTTAAATTTTAAATCCTGTAAGTCAGAGACAAGAAGTGGTACACAAATTCATGGCCAGTCTTTTCCCAACTTGGTATTGCAACACTCAAAGCCTTCTTTCAGCAATTCCTCCTCCTCCTCCTCCTTGTGAAATGAATGTCTCCTACCATGAAGCATGAAGGTAAAAACATGAAAATTCCTTTCAATGGGAGAAAACCCCCACTATTCAAATGTTTGAAAGGAAGACACATTATGATCTTAATTACAGTTATTTCATTTTTAATGTTTCAAGGAAAGAAGAGGTACCTGTAAAACAGAAGCCCCACTGTGCAGAAACTGAAGTCCAGCTTCAGCAGAATCAATGCCGCCAGTTGCTAAGATGGGAAATCCTGGGAGAGCACGGGCTATGGCAGACACTGCACGGAGGGCGATGGGCCTAATGGCATTTCCTACAGAAAACCAGAACATTTTGTTAGCAATATCAAAACAAGACTCTGATGTAACTTGCACATCCCTCATAGTTGGAACATCAGGAACTAACATCTAATTCTGGGTCCAGAGGTTATATTAATTTATAAACTTACACTAAGTGGGTTTCAAGTGGTATCATACTTGTAGAACACTATGTCTTTGGATGAAATACAGAAAATGGCACAAACATTTGGATAAACATTGCAAAGCTAGCTTGAACATTTTAGCTGATGCTCAAACAAAGACTAAAAATATCTGACACAGAAAGCAATCCTTTACCATGCAGTACACTGTAGACAAAGAGATCTATGTTTCTACATAAAGAATCAGGTTAAGTTTTTGAACATAAATGAAGATGTTGTCCAAGTAAAAGCAAACACCTCATTTATTTATATCCAACTAAAAGTTGTTTAAAAGCACCATTTCACTGCACTTGAAATTTCATATTTTATTTGTTTTCCCTCTGGATGTTTGTAAATTCAGATAATCCTTTATGTAAGCTCCCTTTAACTATTAACATAATAGTCATAAGCTCAAAAGAATAAAGTATATTCATTTATGGTAGTATCTTCATTCCGGAGCTTGCATTTCAAATGGTATATAGAGGTTGAGTCAAACAACTCTCTGCTACATTTAAAGGAATTATGATTAAAATTGCAATACACTGCGTCCGCAATGCATCTTTTTTGGCTATATCATACTGATGGTATGCAAGTAATTAAATATGCATACAGATGCTGCTCATGAAATGATGGATGGCATAGACAGTTGACACTTTCAGTTACTTATTTTTTTGGCTAGTTGGGATTTCTCTAGATAATATAAAAATTACTACTTGATTTAATGAACATTTAGGATAATTTGATGTCATCACTGGACAATATACAGTACTGGAAGGGAGGGTCACATCACACCCAGAGGAACTGTTTGGCTGTGGCCGTCAGGTCTTTTTCTTTTTTTTTTTTTTTTTTCCCTCCTTGGTAGCGTATTAGGTAACAGCAACTAAAATTTCAGGTGCATAAATGGACAGCCAAATCCAAGATGCACTATCTATGTGTTTTCATGAAAACTAGAGCCTGAGTGATTAAAAATTTGAAATCTCACTAAAACTGCCTTAAAGAATCTAAGATCACAGCAGAACAGATCACAGAAAGGAGTTGGAGTTGAACAGGAACTTTATAGGACACTAACGACTATTTGCCATCATTTGAGCTAGACTGGTTGCAATGTGTTTGAAAGCAACAGAATGATTCTCTGAAAGACGATGACTGCTAAGTGTCTAAAGAGCAAATATTTTGACAAAATTAATGGTCCAGTCTTAGAGAAATACTTGAGAGAAAAAAACCCAAATGTGGAAACCATGCTGTTTGCTCTGATGGATTTATTTATAAAGTCTTTCAGAAGGCACACAGGCCAAAACATACACTACACAGCCAAAACTACTAAAAATAATCTCATCAAAAAACAGTAGTTCATGAAATTCTTCAAATATTCAGTGCTTGAAATTGAGGCTAGAAGTAAGCATCAGACTTGCTATATTGCTTTCAGGCACTGACTCAGCTGTTCCAGAATCCCACTGTGATGAGGTAGTTGTTTTTCAGAAAGGTGAAAGAATACAGGCACTGATAATCATGTGACTAGAGGGAAATTTCTTTCCAATCTGAGTGAGTTAAAACCTGACATCTGCCTTGAGGCATGAAGGTTTATATTCTTTTAACCCCAATGTAAGTCTTAGGGTTTGCATTCAATCAGTTTTAAAGCCTTACAGACCCTAACTTAATGATATCTTGTAGCAAAGAGTTACAAAAGAAAATATTTTCAGAATATAATTGTACCTTTCTTCAGTCTTATTAAATTAGCCTCCTTTTCACTTAAATACTGTCTCTGTACAATGGTCAGTAGAGGACAAGAAGCAAATGACAGTTTATTTAAGGTTTCAGCACAACAGGTAATCAGAAAGGCCTCCATTCAGCCCAAACAAATCAAGCAGGTGATTTCATGAAGCCTAGCAGAGATGGCAATGAGACTTAGGATTTATTATGGAACACAGGTGCTTTTTAGCTGAACTTGATATTCATAATATGAGTTATTACTTACATTTGGTGATCAGTAAATTAGTGATAAACTGGTATGATTGCAAAAGTATTCCACTCATTTATAATTCATCCAAATGAATTTAAAAACATTTAAGGAGTGCTTCAGATGAGAGTAAATAAATGTCTGTAATGACAATCAGAGGGTTGACTAAGGTGTCACCATTCATCCCAGCATTTTTTGTTATTAGTCTATAGTATACGGAACAAGAATAACAAGGTGCAGCCATTCCCCCATACATTTTTTGAACATTTATTCAGAAGCTTCCCCCTCTATAATAAAAGCTGTTGCTCTGGAATACAATGTGCATTGCTTGTAGTTGAGATCCTATTGCGTAGTGAAATGGTAAAACAACCTTCCAGATTAAAGCTAAAGAAACAAAAAAACCCAAACCCTCAAAAACCCCCCCAAAAAAACAAAAAGAAAGAATACAAAGAATACAAACAATAATGATGCCAAGCTATTAAAAAAAGACAAATTTAAAAAGCGCAAATGAACACTTAATTTGCCCTACAGTCTCTATTTTATTGCATTTTCATATAAGCACCATAGGAAGGTAATAAATTCCATTACAGAGATTTGTGGAGAAAGAGTTTTGAAAACGTTGAAATAAAGGAGATTTAATCCCAAATTTTAAAAGATCTATAAGTAGTAGTGGGAATTTGTAGAATGTTGTCTGATAAATCCTACCATATTTAAGAAGCTGAGGTCCAAACCCAGCATGCATTGGAAAGACAGCTCACATACTAAAAGATAAGCATCTACCACATACTTTGACACATTGGGACCTGTAATTCCACTAGTTAAGCACCCGTAGCTGAGGAAACTGCTGATATGGTACTCTCTTGATAGAAGCATTACAGCTGCTACCAGATGCTAGATGTGGCTATCATTTACCTTGCTGTAAAGTAATGAGATTTAATAAACAAAGTCTATTTATACAGACCCCAGGCAGGGGAGCGAAATATAAAAATCAAAGACAGATAGAAAAATACCTCATGAAAATGGCATACTACTCCGTGTTGAAAACTACTCTTTCAAATCTCATTAATTATGGAAAAACTTTGCTATTATATAATAAAGATATAAACAACGCAATAATTACATGATGTGAAAGTCCCTGAACTTTTTCTTGCCTTAAAATAAAGCCAAAGATCTTTGTGTTATTTTCTTTTTTTAAAATATAAAGTCAGACTTTTCAGACTATCAGAAGAAATCCAATAGATGAAACACAACATGAAGGAGAAGCAGAACATACATCAACCAAATGCCTCTCCCTGATCAGCACAAGTAGGCAGAGCTGCCCTTGTCTACTGAGGAGAGCAATCTGATGATAAACTGACGAGAGATAATGTACTTGCTTATTTGTTTGGCTGTTTATTTTAACTTAGGAAGTAAAAAACCCTTTCTCAATGCCAGAAGACATGTTTTATTATGACTTCACAAGTCATTGGAGTCCCCGGAGGGCTCAATCCCACCAAACACCAAAAAGGTTCACGAGACTGAGGCCTGAGAGCCAAACTTTATGCCTTCTTCAAGAAGCCTGGTGTTAAGTTTCAAGCAACCCAGTAGTTTTGGAAGCTCCCAGCAGAAACAGTTCAGATCACCTTGATCACAGTGATCTACCAATGGGAGAAAAAAATAGTCACAGAGGTCTTGAATACTGGTCTACATTCTCACTTGCAAAGCATTGGAACAATGTGATTGTTTTAAGTTTTCAACACATATATGCAGCTGCTCTCTAAAAAGGGCCTTTGAGTAAAGATGATCCAGTTCCATTACAAAGCAGCCAACAGAACCGAACTGAATCAATTCAGACTGATAATACTGAGCCTGAATCTTCAAACAGTCTAATTGGTCTTCATCAAACTCTGTCAAAAAGAGAAACAGATTTTGAAGGAAAGGAAATTCTCATACCTTTGTATAGTAGAACACCTAAACTCACATTTTTGCATCTATGATTACTAGATAGAACAAAAATGAATTTGGGTGGGTCATAATTCTCCCCATTCTGTGCATTATAAAGTAAAATTATTTTTTAATTTGCATTATACTATATTACACTGCAGCTCTTTACAAATTAAACACAAGAATTAAGCCACTGAGTCTAAATATTACCAAAAAAAAAAAGCTGATACATTATTTTTGATTAATAAATCACTACTAAACTCTATGCTGCTAAAAATCATAAACCCCCAAAATCTAAGCAACATCACCTTTCCTCCCTTGGTAGATACCTTCTTGGAAGAAAACTGACATGGTTATCTCTCTGATTGTTAAAATCTATAAAGCTAATGATAAAAGAACCAAGATGACAGCAAATACTAAACTTGGGTGAAAAGTATTACAGAAGGAAAATGGTCTGGGAAAGTTCAGGCATTGTAGACAATCAATCCAATACTTCAGGAAGTAACTAGGTAAGGAAGTTTGGGGATTAGAAAAAAAAACCCAGAAAACATAATTCTTTTTTAAGACATTTTCTGCATAATGTACATGAGATCTAATACTGATGATCAAAGTACTTTATATAATCTGCATTTGCAAACAGTCCAGCGAAACATGCAGGTTATACACAATCCATTTGCATCGCATTCCTTTTGACTGCAATTATTCCGCACGTTCTTTCTCTCCTCCACCCGTAGGTGGCCACCATAAGCTACAGTTATCAAAGAACTCATTAGCAGGGTTTTCAATACTGTCATATCCAGATAATTAGTAATTTATTTAAATAACCAATTTCTGTGGAAATAATTGCCATGGAATGCCCTGAACTTACTTTTTATAAACTATAATAAAAGCGTTAAGATAATCCCTGACATTTGCAAAATGCCATTAGTTCACCTTTCCTTTTGATAGTGCTATGGCATTATGTTTAAACAATTACCCGATAACGCAGCAGTTTAATGAAACAGTGTAGCAGACACATCCTTCAAAATGACCAGAGAATGCATTTATATGCAGAAGAAAACCCAATGAACTGACATGTTTAGAGAGAAAGACTATCTACAGCTGTTATGAGGTCTGCAAATGGGACACATAACATTTGGAGCACTAAAAAAATATAGGGAGTTCCCAAAAATCATGTGCAAGATGGACCTTGACATAGCTAAGTGGTGCACAGCCCAACACCTCTCAGGATCCAGAGACAACTCTTCTCACTGCTCCCTATCTATTTCCCTGTCTGGTCAGTCCCTTCAATCATTAATAACTCATTAGTAACCGTTTGCTAAAATCACTAACAGTAATGTACTATTTACTCAGACTCTGGCTACTTCAACCAAAACATTTATTTACGCATCTAGCAAATGGAGCATTCGAGGGAATATTCTATTTATGGGTTGTTTCTGCATCAGTTAGCCTACATCTTAAAAGCAATGGCTACCTATGTTTAATTTTATTCATAAGTTGTAAAGGGAGATGCACCAATACTACCAAATAAATGGCAATGGTTCTGCTGACTACAGAGAAGGTGGGACTTCACCATAAGAGTTTAGAATAAAGTTAATGATTCTGCAGATTTGAAACAATTTCTATCTAAGTCTGCTATAGCAAGCTCAAGAAACCATATCAACTGACTGCACTGTTGTTAGTATATCATGACGATCTTGACAAAGTGACAGTATGTCAATTTCTGATAACTATTGCCCACTTCCTTCTAGTTTCAAAGCTTAGTTCTCATGTGATTACATCTGGGGTATCTATGGATGAATGGAAAAAAGAGGTAATCATTTTGCTTCATATTTAATTAAAAAAAAATTAGTACTCAAATAGAAAAAAAAGGTGGAACTTCCATAATCACAGAGAAAAATCAGTGTCTTTTTTGGGATTTATTTTTACCATTTTTGAACTAGTGTGAATGATTATTTATGCTTTTTCAGCTGAATGTTCATAAAATCACCAGAATTCTCATTCAACAAATGTTTAGTAGTCATCAGAGATTTCTCTCAATTAAAAAAGGCCAGAATCAGAGTAAGAGAGAAGGAAAAAATTAAATTTTTCTTATCTGTAAATATTATTTATCCAGGAAGACCTGGGGGAATTGTCACTCATATCAAACTTCAGTAGGAAAAATCAAGAAGACAGATACAAATCGTTTTGTGAATGCTGCAAGAAGTGGTTAAACATTTCCTAACAAAGCCATTCTCTCACTGAAAACTACAGATTCACTAAAAATCAATAGTTCTGGTCATCAGCATGAAACCAAGCAAAGCATTTTCTGTTGCAATTTATCAAACGTTCATTATTTAATTTCACTCATGCTTTCTACTTTGGTTTGACTTGAAGCTGGAAATTGCCTGACAGGTTGCTTTACATGTTCTTTGGTTAGCTCAGAGTGCCCTTCCTTTCCCTTGACTGCTTCGCTCTTGCTCCTCATCGTGACCTGGAGCCTGAGTCAGCTGCTCTGGTGCGGTGGTGCTGAGCACCCTGTGCTGCTGAAGGAGGTCCAGTACCTTTTGCACTGCACTCCTCCCCTGGCCAGGACAAACCTTGCCTTTTACCAAGAGAGGGCTAGTGCTGATCCAGTAAGGCAATTAACAATACAACAGTAGTGCAAAGGTAGTAAAAGCAGTGGTAATACCCAAGGTATGCGCCCAACATAATACAAAGGAAAAGACAGGTGAATAGGACCAGCGTAATAGCCAAGGGACAGCCCATCTGAAAAATATGGCCCAGTTACCAGACAGGACCCCTGCAGCCATCACAGAGGGACAAATGAGTTCCCGTGAAATTCTGCTGGGCAATTCTTCCCCTCACAAGATGTGAGTGCTTCACTTTATCACACAGTATGTCTCACTGCCATTTATTTCGATGCAGAGACAGGTGTGTTTAACTCAAAGTCTAGTCTATTCTGGCTATTTACCCAGAATCTTACAGATTTGTTCAAAGGCAGCCATGCCTCTGTCAGCCTCGGCAGAGCTACCTTTGTTTGAGCTGGTTTTAACCTCCATAACAACAACTACCATGGTCAATATGACCAGAATGTGTGTCCATGTCTATGTGTCTGTGCCAGTATTTTATCATGTATGTAATTCTAACCACAAAAAGACAATTTAGTACATCTAAGGACACACAAATAGACTGGTTGCTGAGCAGTGGATTGNAAAAAAAAAAAGACTGAAAAATGCAGTAAAACAACTCTTCAAGTTATTTAAAAAACCTTATGCAAACCTTGTGCTTTTTAATAACCACCTGCCTAAGAAGTCCATTACAGAAAGGGAAGGAGAACTTCTGAAAGTATGGCAACTGTAGTAACCAGGTCTAGAAAACTAGAAAGCTTAGATTAAGTATTTCCTTCTCCCTTTACATAACTCAGGTTCATGCTTGTCCTATTTTGAGGTTTATTTCTTTTATTTTGTCTAACCCTCTATTTTTTTCTATCTCATCCCATTGCTACTATCTAGTAATAAACAATTTTATGTACAAATATATTTAGATCTTTATTAAAAATACAATGTCACAAATACAAATTTTTGTGAAACGAATACTCCAGTTGAGTAGAAAACCCTGTGAAAGAGTGTCTACATACCCATCTACCATATTATTATTACATATCTATATAATCTGTGTGCATATATATATATATATACATGCATACTCAGTAGATGTATTTCCATATTCACATATACATAAAACAGTGGATGACACGTCCCCTGATAAAACCTGTTATTTCAACACTTCAAGTGAAAAGTGTTAAAATAAATGGCTCATCACATACAATGTGTTAAAATAAATGTTTATTTCAACACTATGTGTATCATAGCCATTTATTTCAACACTTTCCATTTCTCAAGACTCACACAACCAAGAGTAGGAGAACTGATAGCTATACCTTAGGTAACTGAAGCACACAGCCCTAGTCTGCTTGCCATAGGATGAGTAGGAAGTTATTTGATACTTTTTTTCTCCCAGCAAAAAATAGAAACTACCTATCTTGACTGTTCATGGGGATCTGCATGTGTCTGTAAATGGGTGGTCTGTACTATCATTTGGAAAGAAGGGCCATACCAGAGTCTGTTGAAATACTTGGAAAGCAAGCTGCTGCTATCAGGGTAGGGTTGGGAAAAGAAGCAAAGCATGGGGGCTTTTGACAATTTCATCTTGCTATTTTGGAGTGTGACACAAAAGCATCCGGGCAGACAAAGATTCATGTGAACAAGAGCAAAAACTAGAGCTGCTCATACTGAAGGCGGGAAGGGGTGGGGTTTCTGCAGGACCAGTTACGGTCTGGTGAACAAATTATGATTTAGAGAACATCTGAGTCCTCACTTTATTCTGCTGAAAACAGTTTCTTGGGGGGATTCTTCAGCTCCCAAGACTTGTCTTATTAATTTTAATACAGAACTTGAAGGGTCTTTGGAGCAGCAGTTTTCTAACTTTAAGGTAGTCTCTCATTGGGAGCTTCATATTGCTTCATCTAGATTAGTGTCAGCATCTGAGCTTGCTCCTACAAGGCGAACTCCGACATTACATTATACGCTAGTGTTAAACTAGCATCAGTTTCTTTCTCTGCTTTATTTTGGGAGGAAAGCACAAGAAGCTCCCATTCTCTGGTAGTTCCCACTGCAGCCAGAGGGCATTATGGCTTTATAGATCAGTCTCTAAGGGACAGAGGCAGGGTGAAGATGAAGAAATTTAAATAATGCACAAAATATGCACAAAACCTCCACAAACATCTGAGCAATATTTACCACTACCTTGCATGAAATGTTTTCTTACAGTTTTCCTGCTTTGAAAAACTATAAAAGCATGATTAGAGATTGTCTAGACCCTAACAAGACAGTATGGCCTTAAGAAGATAAACACTTGGTGGGGGGGTTTCTTTTTGCCTTTTCTTGTACTTTTTCTTCCCTGAAATTGCAGATCTGTTTGCTGGTCTGGACAGAGCACAAACCCACAAAAGAAACTAATGAAAAGTTAAGTGAAGATTTTGCAACCAGTATACCCTATCAGAAGACTGTTTTGCACTCAGACAATGAAAAATTGAGACCACAGTTTCATCAACTCACAAATAAATTCACTGCCTTGAGCCAAGCCACTGCACACTGTTAGTTGCCTATATTCAACCATTTCTCTTCCTGTAAAATTATCTTCGCCCCTTGTCACCTTTGGCAGATAAAACACTCCAATCACTTTGTAGTAGAGTAGTCTACAATGCAATCAAAGTTTTCCAGAAAAAAACCCACAAATGTTTTCACTGTTTCACTTCATTCAGAAGTGATGAGTTCCAGAAAGAAGAGGTATCATCACTCCTTTGAAGGCACTGTAGGTTATTAGATTGGTCCTCAGAAGTGACAACATGTAATAAAAGTGCTTTTATTCCTAAATATCAATTAGTTTCAAGAATAGCAGTTGCTCACAGAGTGGTTATAATGGAAATGTTCGGCTAATAACTACTGTAGACATTAAAACACTGTATGATAGATGTGCAGAGCTCATTACCCAGGAACACTTTTATATTATGGTTTCATAGGTAGGTAAGTTTCTAAATATTTAGTTCTTTACGCGATTGTACTTTTTTAAGGTTAGATATTAGAAAATATCTAACCCCCCCAGAGGGTGGTTGGGCACTGAACAGGCTACCCAGGGAAGTGGTCACAGCACCAAGCCTGACAGAGTTCAAGGAGTGTTTGGATGAGACTCTCAGGCACGTGGTGTGACACCTGGAGATGGTCCTGTGTAGGGCCAGGAGTCGGACTCGATGATCCTTGTGGGTCCCGTCCAACTCAGCATATTCCGTGATTCTGTGATTTTTGTAATGAAATGTACATGATAATCCTTAGATTTCCATAAATGAAAAGGACAGCCCCCTCCCCCATTTTACAACAGAAAGTTGGTATCTTGACTTTAGCTGAGGCCTTAACTGCACATGGATGACAATTTTAAAGAAAAGCTTTTTCTTCTTTTCCTTCTTTTTAATAACCTTCACAAGCATGGGGAATTTCATGCCATTTCTTTAGCTGAGAATGTATAGAAAGCTGAAGAGCTTTACCATGCTGTGTGAAACATCTGTGGCATAAAGGAAGTAAAAACCTTATTTGGGGAGGCCCTTACTAGCTCTGGAGATATTACTGAGGGCTGGTAAGTAAAACATGGCCATATCAGTCCTGCTTGTGACCAGTCACACAACTCAGTATTGACTTCTTCATGAAGAACTTATACAACCATATCATAACTCTGCTTTCTGCATTAATAAAAAAACCCCAGCATTAACAGGCCTAAATAATCATTTGTTTGATGTATTCAGAGCAACATGAGGGGATTCATGGGGATTCACTGCATTGCTCTGTCAGATCACTTTAATTGTTATCCAATGAGGGCAGCTCCTAGGGTGAGTAAGGAACTTAATTTATGTACTTACTCATCCCCTCAGCTTCCACTGAAGAAAAATGGCAGCAGCACAACTCCTAAACTGCATTTGTTGGTCTTCAGTGATCAAAGTAAGGGCCAATTAACAGAAAGCCAGGGGCTCACAAAGTGTCTGTTGATTTTAAAATTAGATCAGAACACACACTGCTGCCACTAAACACACACCAGCAGTATCTGGCACTCACACAGTGTCTTCTAGGAGATGATCTCCAAATGCTATACAAAGGTATAGTATTTTTCTCTCCCACAAGAGAAAGAGTCCAAGGGAAGGCCTGGAAAGCTGTGTCAAGAGAGCAATTCCACCTGAGCAGAAGAGGCAGCAGTGCATCCTCCTGGTCACAAATCCCTCATCCCTTGTTCCCAGAATGTACTATTAGCCATTTCTCTAAAACGGTCGGTAATTAAAAGGATACCTTTCTAGAACTATGCTTTGTAAATCAACCCAAGAAGTCTACTCTTAGAAGTAAATTACATACTAATGTTCCAAGCACCTTATTTGGTGTGTTTTCATGGATTAATTGTTATGCCCATTCACACCACAGCCTCAAATATGGGAATACGGGTGTTCAGAGAAGCATACAGGACTACTGTTGACTGTTGCTGTCACCCATAAAGGGCTTACATTCCCCTTCCTTACATTTTTTTTCTCTGATCTGAAATAAACCACACTGAGAGAACTGATTTGCTCTGGGGACAGTATATTTGGAAAAACTGGTTTCCTTCCTTGTTTTTCTTGGTCATATAGAAATATTAAGAATTCTGAAGGTTATTTTACTCAATCACTGTACGTATGAAATGAAGATACCCGATTCACATGAGCTATCACTGACATAATACTGTGTATGGAAAACTCAAAGAGGAAGACTCACAAAAGCATAAATGTTCTATGTAAAACTCTTAACACATCTGTTCAGCACCGAAAAGCCAGCATTTAAGTCCAAAGCACTAGAGAGCCGAGACAAGTGCATTTTTGGAATCAAAACAAATGCTGGTAATTTAAGAAAATATTATGAAGCACACAAAGGCTGTACAATGCCATATGTTGCACAATGCATCTGGTAATAAATTCAGTGTATATGCCAAATTTACTAGAAACCCAAATGGGCTTAAGCTCTTTACTCAGAAATTCAAAAAGTAAACTGCAAGCATTACAAACACAGTGCACTTATAATTAATAAAAGAGTGGATTTTTCTTTTTACCTACACAAAATACAAATTAATCTCCTAAATTTTTTACCATAATGAATATATGTCCAAACTTCACTTTTGATCAATAGCTTTCATAGACTCACAGTTTTAGGACACGGTGTGTTTTACAATTTAAAAGATAAATGTGAGTTTAAAATTATTTAATACTCAATGTTCACTTCTGGCTTGCAGGTTTGAAATTATGAAGGTTTTATGCTGTCATTTGTGATTCTATACACAATACACTACTGAAGATGTCATCAAACACAGATGTACCACCAACCTTGCATGTACTGTGGTCCTAAATCAAATATGAATTCACAGTTACAGTATTAAAAATACAGCAGAAATCCCTACTTCAAGTGGACAGTATCACCTATAAAACCAAAATAAATTGTGTAGGATAATAGTTTTCAGACTTAGGTTACAGTGTCAATGCAGAGACTTGAGCTGTGCTAACTCACCAAGCTTGATCTTGCTTGCCAGAGCATGCTTGTCAATATTTAGTTCCCAGGGAGCATGTCACCAATCTATACAAAAACTAGCATAAATACAAAATACTATAGCAGCTTCTGTGATCCTTTTTCTAACACTGAGATAAAGTTCCTGAAATTTGTTTTGAGCTTTTTACACTAGAAGATGTGTGCCATATACCTACTGTAACAAGACTATGAGAAACAGCATTAAGGGATTGAAATGCTCTTATTAGGGCCTATTAAAATACAGAAGAGCACCAGATTCTTTACATTAACTGATTGGAAGATATCAAGCTTAAAAATATCACTTTCTCCTGTGACATCAGACTACAAAATGGATCAGGATAACATAATATACACCTGTAGTTTCAAAAAGAGAAATCTAGGCTGTACCAGTAAAACCTGCACCATTTACATGTCTAACCACTAGAATTTCACCACAAAATGTAGGCACACACTGTCTTAGGCATTTGACACTAGTACCTATGTAATGAATACATTAACCTCCAGATTCTGATGCAGTCAATGAAGCGAGAAAGGAAGCCACAACTGAGAATAACTCACTACTTATAGTGATGAGGTAGAAGCTTAGAGTCTCCTAGGGAAGTGCCTGACCCTCAGCTGTACTTGATTAGCACATCTGCTCACGTCTGCTGTATCTATCTTAGCCAGTCCGTGGGCCTCTCTGGGGACAGCCCCAGAGGAGTCTTGGACACTGACGTATTGTGGTAGTAATGGCAGCTCAGGAAGGCAATGCAGGTAGCATAGGCAGAAGAGAAGCACCACTGCTGCTCACCTTCTGTGCCCAGCAAGCCTTTGGCTCAGTGAATCTCACTTATGAGAAACACAAAGAAATAGCAAAGGACCTTGGAAATAGCACTAGAAAAAGCCCAAGTTTGGAAAAGACACTGTAAGAGTGACCTTTTGGGGTTTTTTTAAGACCCTTTTACCACTCCACGGTATCTGACTTTAACAGTAAGCTAGGGATGTCCCCAGAGTTGCAAAATAGGAAGCCTGAAAGAAAACAAAAATAAACACATTGGAAAGAAATCTGTGTGCCAACTCTGCGTAGGAGGGAACTCTGTCTTAATATTCCCCTCAACAAGATGGAGCAAGACTTCAGGTGACCTCCCTACCTTTGACAGGGTTTACCTCCTCTCTGGATACCTGCCACAAACCGATCCTCTAGTGTGTTATCATAAACAACAAAGATGTAAGCAATCTCTCCATAATGCCAATAAATCAGAATGTACTGCAAAGCAGAATTCTACAAAATATTTCTTGGGCAAAATAAGTTGCCACCAGATCCTCTTTGGAGGCCCGAATTCTTCAAATCCACCTTTAGTAAGTCCTGAAGAAGCTGCTTAATTTATACAAATGAAGAACGGATTCTTAAAAGCGTTTGGGAATACCTTCTCTGCAAGTGCTCATGATGTGCAGAATTTATCAGGGACTAGAATGAGAAGATTTTTCCGAGTACTCACATTAAAAGCTAAGCAGCTCTTGAGTGGGCATATATCCAAAAATCGGTGAAAATACTGCCAGTTCTGGGGTATTCAAATAGACAGGCAGCTGACATGGCCTTAACAGTGCAAGCACAGTGATAACTGACATGGAGTAAGATAAGCTCAGCCCAGCCAAAACATGGACTGAAGTAATGATACATTCTTTTGAAAACCAACAGGTCACTCAATCAGGCTATGAAATGTTTGTGAATGGGACACAACCGTCACACAGTTAACTCTGTCATCATTGACATGCCTGCTTGCAAAAACACCCTTAGCTTTCTCTTCATTTTGAGCTGACGGTAATAAAGTACTTCACAGTATCAGCCTTACCTCAGTGTTGAGTCAAGTGTAGTACCACATATACTACGGAGAGACCGCATGTCATTAAAAACATCCTCTTTATAAATCTGCAATGTATTTATAGTTCTGAAACAGCAGAACACTGTGCTCAACAGTTCTCCCTCAGCTCTCACTTAACCCACATATCAGTGGCTCGATCCCTGACTACAAGTTAAACAGAACTTAGTAAAGAGGGTTATACAGTGCATGTTAATAGAGCAGACAATTTCGATTACCCAGCAATACAGAAACTGCAAATTGATCATAAGCTGGAAAACTGAATTCCTACAGCATGTTCCCTAAAAGATTTTGTAGGATATGTTTGCACATCCTGTGTGTGAGCAGGACACTGGTATAGCTCACTCTATACAATGGTGTGCTTTGCATGAAAAGGCACACTGAAATGCAGATCCCTTAGCTGACTACTATGTATTAGATGCATTCTTTTGAAAGGTAAAAAAACCCATTCTGATGGTTGTGAAATACTTTTATAAATGCTTCTGGCAATAATTCACCAGGGATGATGCAATGCCCAGTGAAATACAGACCCAAGATCTACTCAGTTAAACAAATCTGCTCTGTTTTGTCTTCTGTATTTTATATGTGAAGTTTGATTTAGGATTTATTCCTCATTCAAGTAGGATACTAAGCAGACTATATATACAGATACTATACAGAATGTTAGCAGGATTTAGGTGAATAAAGATGTGGTGAGCTCATAATAAAACACAGCTACCCAGTGGTAGATCTTTCATAGGCTCCTCCTAAATGGAAGCGGGACAGCAGCAGTAATGGCGTAAGTACATCCTTTTGATGCTGCCGGGTGTAAACCAATGCCTTGGGTTTAAAGTTGTTCCAAGGATTTTGTTTTTCCTAAACCCCCATACCTGACTGCCAAAATATCCTGAACAGGATTAATCGCAGCAAACACACTTTCATGTAACTTGAACTCACTTCAAGCCACTTTCCGACGCATTTCTAAAATGCATCAATCCAGTGTTTTGTAGGCAGTGAGAATGATCAGAGCCCCAAAATGCTCACAGAGATGCCTAAGCCATTGAGGCCACCAAAGCTACTGAACCAGATGGAGGAGATAGCACTCAATGCAGAAGTTGGGGTGTTTTGTCAGCAGTGGTAGTATTCCCAAAGTGATGGCAGAAAACAGTAGTTAGTAAGACTACCCTGCAAGCACAGCTGTCCCACAGAGAGAAGGAAGAACAGGAGGAAGCTCCAGGCCAGCAAATGTTAAATAAGAAGCCATTTTTCTATTTATTTGTTAGCTCATATTTTGATGTGTAAATGTATTGCAAGTCTTTTTTATCATAAACGTAAAAACATGTTTCTTCAGGTAAGATGAGAATATGCCTTCCACTGAATACAGATGGGCTCTACAGACAATATATACCACTTGGTGACTAGAGCAAATCAATAGGCAAAGCAAGATATAGGAAAAAATGAACATACTTAAGACTTACCATGTCAAACTCAGGGATTTTAGCCACTGCTGATACAACTGTTAACCAGAATTGTTTAAAAACGATGCCAGATTCTTGTTTTTGGGGGGAGAATTATTATTAGAACTTCTGCTCTAAGTGACAGGTACAGTTTATAATTTCCACAGACGACAGTTGCCTCATTGATCACTCTCAAGTGTCACTTGTATTACAAGCCCTGCTGTTCATTTGGGTATGGCATAATAAGTCTGCAGAAAAAATAATTATGGGCAATGAATGATCAACAACAGGGAATTTGTAACACTGATATGCATTCACATGAATTGGGACCCTATTTCCTTTGTCAGGTCTTTCCTCTTACTCTCATAATGAAGCCCCCTAAACTCTCATAACATGTATTCCGGTCACAATCCATCATACACACACTGCAACAGAATTTTGTAGACCTCCAGGCCAACTTGAACAATACCACCTAAAACTATGCACTCTGTGCTCCAAAAATGCTTATCCATAGCTTCTATACAGAATATACTTCTGCATCGTCTGCACACTGAGAGCAGAATGCTTGGCCCAACTCTAACCTGAGTGATCGCCAGAGACTGGTCAGTGACAGAGTGACCCTTCTAACCAGTCACTGAGCAGCTGCAGGGACACTCCAAGGCACCCAGTCCTCACTCAGTTTAGACACACTTTTGTAGTAAGTAACAGCTGTCCACTTGTATGAAAGGCTGGAGAGTTATACTGCATGCCACCACAGTTCTAGACCTCATTCCAATTTCATTTCGAAGTCAAAAGACATTTTGACTTTACCGTGATTGTCCAGGGAGAAAGGTGAGCAAAATCAGATTGAGGGAGCTGCTGAGACTTAATGGAAAACAAATGTAGCAGTAGACTTCACCACAGCTTTTCTGAATTTTTATTATTTTAATTAATGTCTATTTGAAATTCTTGACAGTATTTTCATTCCTGTGTTAGAATTAACTGAAAATTACTTAAATGCCAAGTACTTTTCAAATAAATAATATATAACATAATTAGTTATATTGAAATTACCTCCAAAATTAATTGTATTAATTTTCTTATGATAGAAATGTAGCAGTTTTCAACACAATATCTCCAAAAGACATGACACAAAAATATTCTGATTTTTTGGGGGGGGGGGCATTTGCTTAAAATTAGAAGAGGTGACCATAAGAGAAAGAGACAGTCATGGAAAGACAATCAACTTGTGCTAAAAAGACAACACCAATGGGTTCAATCTTGCTGATACCACCAGAAGGAAATATTTTCTCTTCCTGACTGACTTACACCTCCTTATTAGATCATAGTTTGCCGATGGTACATCGAGCTATACCCATTACTGTAAGCAGGTTTAAATAAAAGCCCCTGCTCCACCAACCTGCTTTAAAATGCTCTGACATCTCTTTTACCTCCTCCATTCATTTCCATTCTTCGTTAATCAGACTGTGTCTCCAAGATGCTAACTATGAGAGCACTCATACCTTAATCATGTTAAGCCATACCATTATATGAACAGATTTCCCACTTTATCTAGCTGCACCCAGAATAAAACTGCACATTTTTTCACTCATGCTTGGTCAACCTAGGCCACAGTAATTCTCTCTTATTTTTACCATATTATGTCTGAGAAGAATTCATGATTTTATCTGAATCACCTTCTGACATGTGCCTTTGATTGCCATGAGTAAGACTTGATAGCTTAACAGTTATCTGTTTATTAAAAATCCCCACTCATCTGTGAAATTAATTATTTCAACAGTACATATTCTATATGAGCTTTGATGTAAACAGTAAATCCAATGTTCAACAGCAGTAGCTTAGAGATTAACCTAATTACAGGCTACTAAAACAGGAGAATATAGCCAACTGCATTTCTAACACCCTGCACAGATCAGCAACAGTTAATGATGATTTGATGGTTTTCTACGACTTTGGAACAAACACTTGGCTTTTAGTCTGAGAGCAATGCTGGACATTTCTGTCTGATGCTTGGGGGATTCAGCCAACTAACACATACATTTGGTGAAGAATCTCATTCTAGTCATGCCCTCCCTTCCTAATTTCCCTTTTCACTGTTTTGTCGTCTTTGCCTGTTCCTCAGGGAACCGAGTGATTGATAGCCTAATCCAATGACTGTATTACAGCTGCCTCAACTTGGACTCTTTTCCTTATCATTAGCAGTTAGCCTATGGTTAAATTCACAGCTCACTGCTTGGCACAGCCCCTGAGATTTAAGGGTCTGGCCTTTAGAAAATATTTAACATAAAATTGAAATCTTGACATACTGAGAATTCAGTTCTCTGCAAGGCTTCTTTAATTAATCCAGTGCACTGTACCATTGTTCTATATGAGGCTCTGACATGGTGAACTGTTACTGAAGCTCACAGAGATGTGTAATTTTAAATTAAACGCTCATATATACGTACACTGCATTTGTTTCCCAAGTACACGAGCATGAATGCGAAAATTTAAATCCAGTCTATAACAATAATAAATGACAAACCAATTACACTTAAGCAGTAAAGACTTTTCATTCATTTCAAGCTCAGAATTAGCTTTTTCTAAGTAAGAGGAGGAGAAAACATATCTTTGTTCAAACGCTCTGTGTAAAGACTCCTCCTTCATTCTTTTTCCAGAACTCGTTTAAATCTTTTGGTGACTGAAATCAATTATGAACATTTTTAATCAACTACAAATGGCACCTGTGCTAAAAGTGTAAAGTGTTTTCTTTGTGGGAACAAAATTGTCTAAAAAATATTAAAAGTAGAAAAAAATACGATTAGTTCTCTGACCTTATCCGGAGAATAATACTTATTTTTAAATAGCTATGGGAAGGACACAGACCTTGATCTATGCTGTAAACCTTTGCCCTACTTCCAGTCAGTCGATGAGCTGCAAGCTTCTACGAAAATGGCAGCTGAGTCCCAGAAGAAAAATTATGCATCTCATAAACTGCTATTCTGCTGAAATGTCAAGCTATGGCAGGGCTGTACCTCAAACTCAGCACTTGGCATTTTCCTTCTGTCTGCTTTGTTGCCATGAAGCAAACATGAACAGTGAGGATTTGTGTAGGGCAGGTAGCAGGCGAGCTCCCTGTCAAAAATCTATTATTAGGGCTCTGATCTCTCTGCACAGACCAGTGACGGCAGTACACTAAGAGAAATCAGACTGCTGCGAGGACACGACGGAAAACAGAGGGCTCTTTGTGAATCCTGACATAATATATGCAAATATGGGCTTTTAATGGCTGAGCTACATTGAACAGGAATAATAAAACAAAATTAAAATTGTACTACGGCATATATTTGTTTTTCCCCCCTTTCCACACTGTTTTATAAATATATGTTAATGTAAATAGTCTTTAACTCTCAGTAAATATTTATACTCAACCGAAGTGCCTATGCATACATACATTTTGTTTCGTTCCCAGTGATGGGCAGCTTTTCGTTCCTTTCAATTGACCAAAATCCACGCTGCACTGTCACTGACAGAACTGTGATTAGGAAAGTGAATGCTCTCAGTTGCTTTGTCGTTTTTCTTTTAACGATGTGTCACAGAATTAAAATTAAAAGGCAGCCTTTATTATTATAACTTCAACTTTTCATCTTTCAATAGAATTTATATATTTCAGGCTAGAATATATGCCCCTATTAATAATATTAATATATGTTTTAATTTAATGAATTAGCTCCTGAAAAACATTCCCTTAAACTTCACGATTACTGTTGGACAGTGTTTTTTTCATAAAAATAGACAACTCCACTAACTTACTTCAAAAGTAACTACAATTATTTGCCTCAGCTGGTGTCCAACAATTTTACATTCCTGCATTTAATGACTGAATCAGCTATGTAGGTATATTCCTTCTGACATCCATTGTGGGCAGCTATGAAGTTATAACATAGCTTCCTGAATCTCTCTTTTTCTGGAAAACATACAAACACACGTTCTCAAACCTGCTGTACAATATACTTGTACAAATAATGCCAAAATGCCACAGAATGTAATAACTGGACAAAGCAATAACAGCACATAGGCATGAGATATTTGAATAGCTACTGTAAAATACTGCAACATTTTTGCAATAAAGCATTAAAAGAATACACAGTAAGTGCACCGTAGAGAGATCTGCTTTTAACCTAAGTTTTTTTCCTAAGTCCAGTGCATGGTGTTATAAATTTATCCCCTAAGGATTTGGCTTCCAGACAAAAACAAAGAAACAAACAGATGACAAAGAACAAAAAACCATGGAAATTCAAATAGAAGCTCTGCTCTATTTTGCCTGCAATAGATATCCTATTGTGCTGCACTGTGATGTGTTTTATAAAACGCATCTGGAATATGGAAGCACAGTATGAAAGCACATGAAAAAAACTTTTTTTTTTAAATTTTAAAATATATTTAAAGAAAAAAAATCTTAGGGAAGCATTCAGCTGCTGATAGTATATTAGCATTTCTCTGGGAAACCTGGCATCTCAATCTGGTACCTACAGAATATGCATTTTCAGAATAATTTATACTGATACAAACTAAAACATCTCTTTTAGAGCCAGAGGTCATTATTCCCTGTGACAATAAAAATCCCAGCATTAGCCTCTTTTAAAGAAACAAATACTCTGTATTGAACATGTATAGGAAGAACTCAGGACAAAATCTCACGTATTCTGCATTCTCAGGTCTGAAAAACTGCTAGATCCACTCTAAAAGCTTCTTAATGGAAGTCAAACTCTGTTCCTAATCCTACAAACACATACAATAGTTAGACAATTTGGAAACCATATCTTAACTTTAGTATTTTTCTTTCATCATAAGGGTTTATTTCCTTAACCATATTTTGTAGACTTCATTAGGACATTTCCACTTTTTGAGAAATGGGCAGTTCCCATAAATGTACTGAAAAGATGGATGACCCCTGGGATTCTCTAAGCACAACGTCCTCTCAGGCAATGGGGCTATCGTAGCCCTTGGGCTCATCTGAGGATTCATAGTGCAAGTTGGAAATTACTTTTCATTAGAAGACAACAATTTGTCAAAATTAAAGTGAAATTTTTCAGGCAAATAATTTTTTGGCACCAAGGTAGAGGTAAAAGGAGAAGAAAAACCTTAAACATTTTAAAATGCTAAATAGTCGGAGTATAAACTTGAAATCCAGGGGACTGTGCTGGGACCTGGGCTCACACTTGGGATTAAAGTCTGGCTCTCCCAAGTCAGGCTCATGTTCAGGTCAGCAGGCTGTGCTAGTATGAGTGTGTATCCTGTGACAGCTGTTTCACTTTGTATTAATAATTCAATATTTGCAGGGAAGTGGAGAGGAGAGAGAGAGACTAATCCTACAGTCTAGTGGTCAAACATCCACCTGGGATACTGGGATCCTTCCTTGTCAAAACCACCAAGAAACAGGAGGGTAGGACAGAAGAAACCTTGCAGATGCCTCTTGCAACTTAGCAATTTTCAGCAGATCAAATTAGATCAAAACGGGAAGGTCACTGCTCAAGCACTGGCTGACAAGAAAACACTGACTGTGACAAGTCAGAACTAAATGGGAGTTTCAAAATAATCTCATTAAGTCCCTCTTTCTTTGAAAGATTTAAAAAAAAAAAAAAGTTTTAAAAACACAGAGACATAAGCCTATTCTCAAAACATCTCAGGATTTGGCAGTGATGTTAGTAAACTTTTTTATTATTATTGTTTTTATGCATGTTAGACAAACCATTGGAAACTACTTGCCATTTAGTAAATTAAAAGGAATTATAAAAAAAAGAAAATTCTGCTTCAATGTCTCTCTTATCTAGAAAATGAAAGATGAACTTCCTGCATATAGCTACTTCTGCATGAGGTAGACAAAAAAAGGAGGGAAGAGGAATCCAAGGTGAAAGTTTACATGGAACTTTTTTTTTTCAGTAAATGGCCATGTAGGAGCACACATTTTTGAACCCTGGAGGAGTGGGAAACCTGGAAGTCAAAATGTCAGGCTGCTGCTAAACCAAGGCATTAACACATCTTCATTATTTGCTCTCTTGGAAACCTTCATCAAACTCAGAGGAGTTTGCCCTCACCTGGAGAAGAAAACCTGCACTGTATGATGAGCTGTGTGGACACAGTGAATTAAAAAACCCTGAAGAACATCGGTCCTTTAAGTGACTGACTTCCTTGTGCCAGGACCTGGTCACTGCCACGGGCCAGCAGAGAGAGACATGGGCTGGCCTGTGGCCTCATCTCGGGGTGTGAAGGGGCGGCTGGGCTGGGCTGGGCTGGTGGCTCACCCGCAGTGTCTGGGCACCACCTCCTCACACACCCCACGCCTCCACCGAGGCCCCTGGGAGCGAAGGGAGAGGCAGAGTGCCAGGACAGGGCATGTTTCTCTATGTGACACCAAGGAAGGAGTTTTGCCCTCTGAAGTGCAAGCACCCTTCCAGACAGAAGACCCTCAAAACTGGCAGGCAATGCTGCTGGAGACAGGGGGAGTTTCCCGTGATTTATGTGCAAAAAGAAGGGGAAAAAGATAAGCAAACCCAGACTGATACAAAATCCAGTTTAACACAGCACTCCAGAAACATTCCATTGCAAGCAATACCTTACCAGCTGGATAAGCTGAGGGTCTCCAGTGCTGTGCCAAGGTACATTTCAGACCTCACCAGCACACCTGACTAAGGGGACCCTGCGCCGAGATGTCCCCAGGGTTGGGGCTGGCTCCCACCTCACCCATGGTCACACAGCACCGTGAGTGTGTAACCTGCAGGGCAGAGACTCCTGCCTCACTCACTGTACCTCTCTGCCATATGAGCAGCACCGCTGGTCCACAATCTGTGCACATGGAAAAGTCCAGAAAGCCCACTCCAGCTTGGCTGTGCGCTGTACCTACTCTAGGTTTGTGCATGACAGAACACAATAAACCAGCGCTGCTTTGGTAAACAACACTGAAAATGAACCAGACTTATTGCTAGTATAATAGCACTGACTTTCACTTAAAAAAAAAATTAATTCTCTCTTGAGAGGAATTATTTGAAAAGAGCAATAACAAAACCTTATTGACTCTATCAGATAATAAAACAAGAAGTTTCTGCACATCAAAATAGAAACCCCATATACTATGCTATGAAGCTACTTTCATGCCAAGACCACAGAGCACTTCCCAAGAAGCCTGTAGGCAAGTAAATGGTGCTACTGCCATTCCACAGACAGGAGAAATAAAGCACAGAAAGGTCAAGTGCCTGGTTGCAGGCCACGCATCTCAGCAGTGGCACAGCCAGGAACAGACCTCGGAAGAACAGCCACCCTGCCCCTTGCTCTGATGGGATGACACACTCTCCCACTTCTTGTCTTCTTGTAAGCATGCTAGCTCTCCTGAGTTAAAATGGCTTTCCTGCTTCCATAAACTTGTACACTGCTACACCTAACTGCTGAGCAGGAAGTATTGCAACATGCTGCCGAGCCTATTGATGTTCTTGGCTCCGTGGTTTTCTTTTGTGCAATGGTTAGGGATCTGGTGATGACAACTATAAGTAAGAAACATTTATATATTTGTCTGTTAACATTATGCTCTTTCAAAACACAGTAAATTGACAGCACTTCTGGCGTTTTTTCTATTTTTTAACCAGATCTGCGTCATAGAGCATTCTAAAATGTCATTTTGTCTCTCCTGTGATACATGTAAAACTTCAGGAAAATTATATTTAAACACACACACACACACATATAAATAAAAAAATAACTTTTCCTCAGGTTTATGTAGTATTATAAACCACAGAAATGCTGGTACATCCCCACTTACAGCTGAGCATGCAGGTGCCACCATAATTTATGTTGCGTATGTGTTTCAAATTTGTGACATAAGAGACACACTTTTCATAATGCAGTCATTTTATAGATTTTATTAGGCAGACTTAAGGTAGGAAGGAATATTCAGAAACTGCAACTTAAATGAGAAAATGTGAATGGTATTACTTATATAAAATACTACTGCAATAGTTCTTTTATTAATTTTTAATGCACAGCACCCACTGTGACCTCCTTTATTCTTTTCCTGTCAACATGGCAGGCTAGAGAAATTGAAATGGGCTGTAGCTGTTCTCTTCTTGTTCCCCGCTTCCTTCTATTTTGCATAATATTAAAATATAACATCTTATTGGACTGTCACTGTGAAATAATCATTATGTGATAAGCATAGCGATTTTTTCTGATTGTTATCTCTCTCTTACTTCTTAGGATTCTCTAAAATAATCCAAATTCCATGTACCTATCAAAGGCAACAACCCACTTTGCCACTAAACATACTCATCTGAATTAGAGTTTGTTTAAAAGTCAACTGTTGCTACATTTCTTATGGCTCCCAAAGGACAACACCAGTCATATAAAATACAGCACCTTTTTGCCTGTCCAGTTTTCTCTGGTTATGCTTTTGGGGTGAAGTAGGAGGTGAGTCTGATAGAATAGCATTTGACTCAATCAGGAAGATGCTATTACTTCTGTTATGTATATTTACTGCTACTTCTATCACCAAGGAAACTAATCTCCATACCAGTAAAGTCAAGCTCACAGCATTGTCTTTGCAGGGCCAAGTTGGTGCTGTCACAGCAACAAAGTGCATAGGGTCAGTAGATTAATACGTTAGTGTGCACAGGCACTGAACTGGAGCGTAAAAGTTTTGCTGCTGGTTTGAAAATTAAACAGTGAAGCAGGACTTGAAAGTATGGCCTACACAAGATATTCTTGTGTATCTTGAGGAATAGGCTACAAAAATATGCATATATTTGTGTAATACTGCCTATCATTTTTACCACAGTGGGAAGAGGAGGAAATAACCTCCTTGGAAGAAGTTGACTCAGTGGGAAAGAGGGAGAAAGGCTGGAGATAGGCCTGTGAAATATACACTGCATTTGGATTGTTGATATTTCCCCCTGCGATGCCCTTTCATTAGCCTCTGTCTAACGTGGGGCCTGACAATTGTGACAGGATGAAAAATTTGAGGAAAAGTGAGGGTCAGGAGGGAAGAGATTTCCTTCCCTCTCCAGTGACCCTATCACAGTATTCTGATGCAGCGCTTCACCATTAAGGAAAGGGCAACCCAGGAGCCTTCACACTTAATCTGTTCCATCTGTCATGACTTAGAAACATTGACCAGCAGTGAGCTTTAAGGACTCAGTGCGACTACAGACATGATATTCTAGCCCGCTACAAGGACCTCCCGATGTTTTGAAAGCCTCCAAGGAAGTACCATGCATCAAAAAGGGCAACACCTACCTGACATCCCACCATATGTGGTCCTCAGTCCTCTACCAACTGCTGGCCAAGGTGTGCTGTCTGCTTTCAGTCCCATTAGTCCTGACACAGTGTTGGTGGCTGTAGCACCATCTGCGCCACCTGTGAAAGAAAAAGTCAGTCACTTTTGGTTAAATCATGTGTATAAGAACAAGAGAGGAAAAAATAAACAGAAAACCTGCGAAACTGTGAAATAACCAGAAATTCAAATAAACAGCTGAAGAGCAAAAGCAACAAACTGCAAGGGGATGCACAAAAAGGTCCTTAAAACCAATCCTGGGCTGATAAATTTAGCACTAGCTTCCAGGCAGGCTGCATCAGCTGAAAGAGCTGTAAGGGCTGTAAGACAGCATGGACAAAACACTGGGGCCGGCAGGCAGATCTCTGCCCTTCAACCATGTGGGACAGAACCTGCTACAGTGGTTGTTCAACACCTGAACATACCCCAGCACAGGGACCATCTCCTGCAAGCTTCTGAGCAACAAGACAAAGTAAGCAAATAAGCAATGTGACAAAGAAAGAAATACCATGGTTCTGACAGATTAATACACCTACTTGCAAACTTACTTCCTGTCTTGTTGTACTTTAAGCTCTAAGGGAAAAAGATATACACCTTCAAAGGGTATATTTTTGTTTTCTCAGGACACATGCATAGTTTTCACTACTAAATATAGAAATAGGAGAATTTACACTGGTAAGGTAAACATAAATATGACAGAAATAAGAGCATGCAGGCAAACACATACAAATACATACAATTTATTGTTAACAGTGTAACACAGTTATCTTCATATATTGCTATATTCTAGATGCATGGACAAAATTAAGAAACTGCAGATCACCACGCTTATTCTAAATACATCAAAGAAACTATTTCCATATTAGTATCTGCTGTTATGTGCTATTCCAGAAACACTCCTATCTTACCCCATCCAGCAAATTAGTAAATCTGCATAGCATGTGCACTAGAGTCACCCACCTTCCTGCGCAGCCATTGCAATATTCACAATATCAGTGACATTGGGGGTCAACTTGGCAAAGAAAGGAATCCGAACAGCTTGTCTAACCCAGCGACAGATGTTCCGTACCAGCTCTGGATCCTGTTCAAATAGGTCAGATAAATATAGAACATAGTTAAAACTAATAGGAAAAAAAGGTATATGAAGGAAAAAGAAAACTTTGCTATAAATGGTCATACTGCAATTTTGTGAAATTACACATCAGAACTGAACTTACCTCATTAGTTAGCTTATTTCAGACACATCAAGTAACTGCAAATCCACTACAGAAAGGTTAGTTCATGAAAAGAGAATATTTTTTTTTGAAAAGACAAAAATATCACAAAATGTACCTTTCCCAGAGAGAGGAAAAAACCCCATTTTGGATGACAGAGACATTCTTTACCCATTTATATTAGAGATTACTTTTCAGCTTTAATGACTCCATGTAAGGTATACTAAAAATAAGCAGTAGCCTATAAAATAATGTGAACCTGAAGCATTGGATGATCATGCTTTGATCGTAACAACAAGGATGAATTGAATTTGCAGGGCTATCAGAACGTAAGTCAGCATTACTGAACTCTGAGAATAGCTTGGGAAGGCCATAGTATAAATGAAAATCTTCTCTGTTCAAGTCAGAAATTGAAATCTTCAAGTGTTGACGTTTCCTGATTTCCAGTCATTTACTTCCCTTATGGAATCTGTCTAATGCAGACAATAACCAACTATCCTTTCCATTGATAACAGCTCAGTGGAACTAACATCTGCACTGGTACATGTAATGGTTGTTGTTCAATATAACTCTTAGTGTGGGTTGATGGTTTTTTTCTGTTGGCAATTGATAATGCTCTTCAACAAATACTGCAAAATTTGCAATACTGATGCATGTAGAACATGCATCTGGTTAAAAACTGAATGGTGCTATTGCAAGATTTAGTACAAGCATTACCTGTGAGTAGGCTATTTGGTACTGCAGCAATTATTTACATTTACTAAGTATTTATCACTTTCTCAGTTAATTAAATCTGTCATATATGAATTATTTTCTCACATTTGGATATTGTAAAAACTCAAAAAGCTGTCTTGCTATGTAGTAACTGAGAATGGGATGAGACAAAATGCAATTAGTTTCAAACAATCCAGTGGACAAAAAGGCTGCCCGTCTAGTGAACACATAAACTATCTCCCTGATGATTTTTATTTTTACACTAATGGTTAAATACAAACAAAAACCCCCACAGGCTGTGTTCCCAGAAAATGCAGTGCTTGACATGAATAGTAAGCCCCTAAGACTCAGCTCCACCATTCCAAAGATCTCCCTGCCCATGCAGCTTCCATGAAATATGTATGAACGCTGCACCAGCAGCGTTGCATGAAAGCAGTTGCATCTTTGACTTTCACTTCTGTTTTGAATTTCCTTGAGGCCCAATGCAGAAATGAGAGACCCTCTAGAAGACATGAATTGGATATACTTTATGTTAATTTTTCTCCTTAGAAATCCTTGTAATAATGTTTAGGATGCTGGCACCACATACTTATGCTGACTTCACTGTGCTTGTAGTGCTGCCATAAAAATTCTTACTCCAACACACGCTAATGCCTCAAAAATTACAATTATTTTAATCTAAATTGAAAAATTGTTCAGAGATGTCTTTCATACAAAACCAATTTTCACCCTACCTAAGACAATTTAACTAGCTTGTCTTTCTTAATAAATAATAATGGACTTTTTTTCTTTTATTTTCCCCAAAGTAAGTAAAGATCTTTATTTTCAATCATTCTGCTTCTCACACACAAAGATTAATGCAATGAATGCAATGGAACAATCTTCTATTTCTCAAGCTAGTAAAGAGTTTAAATATCTGATTACACAGAACATGATTAGACAAAGCCCTTTTGAAAGGCTCACTTCTATCAGCCTTGGAAAACTCCTTTTTTTTGGTACCCATAAAACCAGAGGTAACTTAATAGGAAAATAACTTGAAAATTCAACGGAAGGAACTGAAATCTTTAATACTATTTCACTTAATATTCCAAGGAAAGAATAGGAATGTTTAGTGAGGAAACATGGAAAAAATGAAACAGAAGTTAACAGAGTGCTTTGCTGCATAGTGAGACAGTCAGTGGAAAAGTGATAAATTTTCTGAAAAAAATGGAATTTCCATTGAATTTGACAATTTTGGAACTAAAAAAGGTATTTCTAAGGGTGATTCCCACCCCCCACTCCCCTGCCCATAATATTTCATCTGATTCATTTGCTCATGAAATAAATATGACAGGAAGATAATGCTGGCTAACTTTAAAAAAAAAAATTACTCTTTACCCTTGTGCCACACCCAGAACACACTGCACAATACACGCAATGTATGTCGCTGCTTCTCTTTTCAGTGTGAGTCCTACACTGGAGTTGTACTGGAATATCCAGACGATCCACTCTTCCACCCTCCTCCTCCAGCTTCTGCTCAGATTCCTCCCAGTGCAGTGGCCAACATCAGTGAGCCACCTCAGCCCATCCTCTCTCCCCTCAGAGCAGTGACACTGCAAGTGTCCAGTGGTCACAGGCTAAGCTTCCCTGCTGCCTGAGGGATTTCTATGCCATAAAGTCACTGCATGAGAATACCAGAGCTTTTGTGCTCTACAGGCAACTAACATATTATCAAAAAGGAGTAATAGCCACACTTGCTGTTTTTTTCATTCACATTTTCTTCATTATACCAATAAGAAAAGTTATTTTTTACTTTGTAATTGTCATAATTCCCTACTATATTTGCACCGAGAACTTGGAAAAATGCATCATAAGCATTCAGATGGTTGAAAACAGAAGATATTCATGCCAACAGACCACTAATTTTCACAGGAAAGGAATAAACTACATTTATATAAACCATGAGAGTTCACCGGATGGTGCGCAACCTCTCCACAGAAGCTTGTCTTTAGACTAAGAACAATTTGCAGAGGTCACACAAGAACACAAACTTCAAGAAACATCAAAGTGATTAGAAATAGAGAATCCATTTCTAAATGCAATCACTGACTAAAGAAATACAGTCCAAAACTTCAGATTTCTAGGAATATGAATTTGTCATATTCAGCAAAGTTTAAAACTCAGGTTCAAATTTAACAGTGTGAGGAGTGTGATACAATAAACTAGTTTTGAAGAGGCTGCATACAGGCTTCATCTTGCCTAATTAATCCATCTGATTGAGGCCCTCGCACCTACCCGGATTTCTGAAAGACTGACCCCAATTTACAAATTGCTTTTACTGATTCTTAGCAGAGATTGGATTTATAAAACATTCAAGGATGAACATATAACCAGTGAAAGAATGAATCTTGAGGCCTTTGAATCACATTATAAAAAATACCTGTCACTGCTAATACAACATCAGTATCTTTCTTTTATCCCAACCCAACTTTATGAAAGTGCCTGCAGCTTTTATCATTGAAAAGTGGTTGATGAAGCCTGCATAGTTAAGAGATATTTTCTGAATGGCTTGATATGCCAAATGTTATTAGCTGTAAAAACAGATGGACATTTTTATTAGAAAATCAACAATATGAACTAAATATTATTCTGCTTAATTTAGTAGATTTAGTAATGCTTTAGGTTCAGAGCCTACCATGTTGCTATATATTATCTTCTTTCATTACATATATCTAGGTTTGTTGGTTCTCCCATTAATAACAACACAGTGTGATTGTTACAGAATGTGTAGCATAATTTTGCACTGTGTGCCAATCCAGAAGAATGAACAAATGCTTCAATGGACTGTAACATCCATTGCTACCACACTTCATTTATCTGCTGTATTATTTTTTTTTTAACAAACCTTATCTAAATAAAAGCTTGGTAAAATTATAATCAGCTAAAAAAATATTGATTCATGCACTGTACCTACAGGAATCTGCTGGCAATTTAATACCATATAAAGCTTCTTTTGGTATGAGCTGTATATCAGTGTGTCTCCTGTCTTCCTGTTCTTAATCAAATATTGCTTGTTTATTCCAAAGACACAGGAGATTTGAATGTTACAGGGGTTGTCTTTTTACTTCCCTAAGCAGCAGTACAGAATCATTTTCCCTGAATATTCATTATAGCCTTGGGCTAGATGGAGCTTTTAATCCTAACTACTTATTGCCAATGGGTAGATATACTAGAGGAAAAACAACTATTCACCTTTTTTTTCTAAATGATCACATGATAAGCTTAACTACAACCATAACTATAAGACCTAAGAAATTAAAGCAGCAAGTTGTCTACTGATTGCATTTGGCATCAGTAATGAGACAAATCCCATGTCCTGTCATCCCCAAGGCAGATATATCCTGCATGTTTAAAAAGGACCATGAAAATGCTGTGCAAAGAGCAGGTCACCTCTCCTTGTGTTTCATGGAAAGAAACAAAACCATTATGAGATTACCACAGAAATGTCTGGCTGCAGAGTTTTGGAAATTTTTACTGTGACCTATTTTCAGTGTTCTTGCAGGGTCTTAATTTTTACACTATCCTGTTACTGCACAATCTTTGCACTGTATCCAGAACATCTCTGTGAGGCAGAGAAGTACTATTATACCTGTTTAATAAATGGAGAGAGGAGACTCAGATAGCCTGAGGTGCACTTCCTACCACTCACCTTACTTTGGTGCCCAGTTTTCACTATGTCATTTGCTTAAGGACCTGAAAAGGTTTGTCTGGCAGAAAACTGCACTTGATTCTTTGGAATACCATAGGTAATTGGAATAATTTGTAATAACCACGAGATACTTTCCACATTAACAACAGATATATTTTTAATACTTGAACTTAAATAGTTTTATGGAGCATCTGAATAATGCAAAAGATAGACATGTAACTACTTTAAAGTAACAAATATATGTATCCTAACTATGCACACCGTCCCTGGTAAGCACACATGTGTGAGTGCACATATATATGTACGTGTGCGTATAGTCTAAAAGATATCATAAAAATAAACCTGTTAGAGAATTTCCCCCAAGAACTTAATAAGACAGTTTACCACTCATCAGAGCACATTAGCTGATCTTGTCTAATTAGTGTTACAGAAAATGGACCATTACCATGCAATCTCCAGGCTGTCCCTAAATAATGGTGGCAGTTCTGTCTCACTAAGAACAGGATAAGGACTTGCGCAGTTGTGTAAAGTAGGAAAACGTAACTTTTCTCAGACAGAATCCTGACTTTACATATGTATGAAGGCTTCCTTACACGGGACTACTGGTTTTATCACCACAGGTCACATTGATGATTTGTGCAAATCCATCATCCCGACTATGATGGGGATTACTAGGTGGGACAAAGAGTATTGCAGGATGCACTAAGACCTTGCATGTAAAGTCCTTAAATCTCATCTATCATTGACTAAAAAGACCTAAATAATAAAGTTTCAGGAATTAAAATACCTTATTGTATATAATGCAAGCATAAGTCTAATCTGCCCCATGCATACAAGTCTTTGATGGTCACAAAACTGTTCTCATACATACCTCTTGCCAATGAGTTTTATGGCTCAATCATGCATTATTTCAGCACGCTTGCAATTTAAAGTGCTGATAGTAAGTTACAGAGAACTTATTTTGTCTTTTTAATAATTTATCACACATGAACTTGACATGGGATTCCTTATAGACAGTTAGTAGGCAAGTGGCACCAAGAGTCCCTCATCATTGCATTCTCTTTGTGGCAGATTTTCTTTCTGTACTGGCTCTTCAGAAAGAAATATTGTATCCCCCTTGTAGCTCTCATCATCGGAGGAATTTTTTATATGAAGAAATGTTCTACAGTTAAATTCCTCATTCTGAACAGTAGATACATTTCCCAAAATAGTATGTAGTATAATAGTATGAGTGCTTTTATAATTAAAAGAATGATGTAGCTTAAGAAACACTTTTAAAGCGAGAATTTACAAGATTCATGTACTATTCTCATTTTACTTTTTCATTCAAAAATATTCTACTAAGGAAGAGTTAAACCTACCCTCAGTCAAATTGTCTCTGAGAGCCCAAGAGGACTCAAATGCACCCTCATTTGAAAAGCAAGAAAGGAGAATCTTTCACCATATGCAGATAACCTCTGTGCAACACGCTGACTTTCTAGACCACACTACTCTCCTTCTGAGTATTATAGCAGCACCACCTGCCACAACCCACAGTGTCATAAGGCAGGGGCAGGATACACTTGGAGCAGCTTTAGAAACTGGTTAATGATTTTTTTAAAAAATATATATTACTATTGATCTTTCCCACAGCTGTCTTTTCTCCCTCCTTCCATGAGAGGCTCAACATTGTCTTCATAAAACTGTCTTTCTAAACATACACAAAATTGGCACAGTCCCTAAATATAGAACTGCAGTTAATCACTATAGCAAGAGTCACCATTGTAGAATCTCATGGTTAATTTTATTGTCTTCTTACATCCTAGAAAGGGGCAGTTTAGTTTGTGCATTTGTCCCATTTCAAACTTAATTAAAGCTAACAATTTGTTTAAAGCCTGTCAAAATACAGGAAGGATTTCCCAGGATAGAAGATGAATAACTCTCCACTTCTCATCTGGAGTAAAAAATTCTTCCTCATTTCTCAGAAAATTTGACAGCTTTTGGTCAACATCTATTGACCACAGCTGTCAAAAAAAAAAGAAACGAGGCAGTTTAACCTAAGGCAGGAATAACAGTTTTCACGGTTGTATGTGAAGCTATCCATATATATTAGGAAAAATTAAAAAAAAAAAAAAATCCTAAATTACTTCAGAGGCTTTGGGTTAGCCTGGTCAGCCTCACAGAAATGTAGCTGTTGCTTGAGAGCTTATATCCTTCTGGCAAGAATCCATGACATGATGGAATGTGAAACCAATGCCACAAAAAAAACTTCTAGAGACAATAACAGTATGGAAATTCAGGACTCTTTTCCAGCTGTATTGCTTTTTGGCATGAAATCCAAAGCGTACTGGTTTAGCCAAAACAAACAACCCCCCAAACTTTAAAAGCTCATTAACTACCTTCAATAAATTGGTACAGGAAAATCTTATTCAAGCTAAATATTCAAAAAAAATCCCAAAATGGGTAATTTCATATTTTGGAGTAGGAGAATAAAAATGTTTCGTTCCAGTTTATGCCCTCAGCTTTTATTAATTAACTTGCACTTTGAAACAAGAGGTCTTTTCAGGATGAAGGGAGTTGGTAGAGGGTTTTTTGGGGAAAAAAATTCTAAAATATGAGAGAATCAGATGAGAAAAATTAAGCAAATTCCGCAGAGTTGCTATTTAACTACACTAGCATAGCAACAACAGGCACTGTAACTACTGCTTGTAGGTTTAATTCAAGGACTGACTTTTTTTTTCTCCCTTACATACTCTAAAAAGCTCTTTTATTTAAAAAAAGCCTTTTAAAACAAGTCTACTTGGGCAAATTAAGACATTTATGTTGTTTCTATGTAGTAAAATGTTCTCCTTATAATTGGAACAAAAACTGTACATTTTTAAACTGAGAAGATATCACATGGCTTACATAACTAAACATGTCCTACTAGTGAAACAAAGACAATTTTGCTTACAAAATACTGCAGATTAAGATGTAGAAGTATATCATGGAAAATACAGTTTTCACATCCTTTCTTTTGGTTATAGTCTTTTCACTTAGACAAAAACATTTACACTTGAAGGCCATATAAAGACTATATCTTTTAATTCAAAATATTTATAGAGAGTAATTACTTAGAATTCATAGATATTTTCACCAATGTAAAGATCTAAGCAAGAGCTGAGAGACCTGATTCAACATTATTTTTTTCCCCTGTTGTAAGGTGTGAGAACTAAAACTCCTGCCATCAATCTCCATTCTTAGATTCTTGGACTTCATTAATTTATAGTAAAGATATAAGCACACTGTCACAATTTGACCAGCTGCTCCTTCAGATCCGTCACTGCAAGTTTCACTTGGGGGAGCCTAATTGACATTCTCCTTTTCTTCCAGTGATACCAATGTGTCACTGGACAAAATCAAGTCACTCTGGATTAGGTTCAGGCTTTGGTTATGGCTGAGCTGAGAAGTCACAGTTCCGAACCCCTGCCTATAGTGAGAGAGAAAACAGTGCGTATTGAGAAAAGTCAGCACAAGACTGTGACACTGCTGTGGCTGCTACTTCTCAAAGGAGTCACAGGCTCTTCTCAGGCTACTTCGAAAAAATAAGAAAAACCATTTGTTAATGGTGCACATAAAAAAACCCAACACTTTAAATTTAGAAGTGTTTAACCAAATAAACCTTAAAAGACACATAAAAGGGTTTTACAATATCAGAATTGCAATAAATTTCAATTTTAGCAGATCCCCATCTCCCTCTTCTTCCCTACTCTCCCTTGGTATCAAAATAACTATTTCTCCCTACTTCAGCTCTACAATTAGAACCTCTGAAAGATATTAAAAGCACAGAAAAACAGCCTTTGATCACTACACTCTATTTCAAATGAAAAAAAATGGGAACAATAAATTGTTACAGCGTTTCTTTGTTGTAGTACACTACTGGAGCTGCACAAATGAACTATGCTTAACAGCATGCCAAAAAAACAGACCAAAAAAAAAACCCCAAACCAAACCAAAACAACCCTCAAAAAACCACCAAAAACCCCAAAAGAACCCACTCCAACAGGTTTTAACATATCCAAACTCAAGAACACATTTATCAAAGTCCTGTATGGGTGACCCACTTTGGATACCTTATTAGCAGCATGGCACTCCTATATCCCTTCTTTGGTACTGTCACACCTCATGACGGAAAACCAATGCGCAGACAAGGTCAAAACGGAGCTGGAGATTTTTGACTGACCAGTACACAGAAGTACAAAACACCTATTCGAGTTAGGAGTTAGAACAACAATTAGAGGAATGTCAAGATTAAGAACAACTGAGACTTAAAAGGTCGGTGGCTGCCTTTAGTCAGCTTTGTAATTACTCCCTTTTCAGATGACAGAAAAGCCTTTTGTTTTCTCCCCAGTACTAAAAGGAAAACAATTGAATTTACTTTGAACACTGATTCCTCTCTCTGTGTAGGTGGACAAACAATAACGTCTTTTCTCATTCTGAATGTTTGGGTTTTGTTACACTTCCTTACATTTTAAAAATGTTAATCTAAGCACCCAGAAGAAATATCACTCTTAGAAAACTTTCTACTTTTAGGATTAACTATCAGGATTTTTATGTATGTTTATAATTATCTTGCATGACAGGAAAAACTCTCTTTTTCTGTCATTGAGCGACGTCAGTTAAAACTGTAGCAATCACGTAATTTATAGCTATTGATTTTAATGCAATATTAAAGGAATCAGATGATTTTCTTTGGTTGTCAGAATAAACGTTACTAATAGTTGTCTGAAAGCATAACACACAGACTGGCAGTTCAAATTAACGTATTATTTGTTTCAATACCAATTGGGCTCAAGCATTCTAAGGGAAAAATGTGAAACTTCACATTTGCCTTTGATAAACTCCTTGGACACCCTAAATGAAAAGATTTATTTATCAACAGCTTTGGTATACGCTAAGTGTTGACTAATAAAAATGCCTTTTTACCCCTGACAGAACAAAATTTTATCTTGGTTGTTTCTAGCCAACCAAACTAATGTTTCTCGTAGCATTGTGAAAAAGTGGTAAGCAGCATGATTAAACAATATTTCAGCTCTTTAGTTCATGCAGAGGTCACCTTCTAGAAGGCATAAAGGTTTGATTAGGTTTACGTCATATGTGAAATATTCTAAAGGAAAGCACAGAACTCAAATATATGAGTGCTACAGTTACAAATAGCTTTCTCTTTTGTGTTCAGGTAGGCAAGCTCTGTCCTTTCACATAATAACGAGGCAGAAAATACTAAATAATTAAGGAAACCATAAACTTTTGAAACTACCAAACTAGGGAATTTCAAACATATGCTCTGAGAAGAATTTGCCACTCAGTTTTAAAATTATCATCAAATGGGCTTGTATTCAGATTTGGCCTACTGCAAAGAGAGAGCTGCACAGCAAACTGTTTAACTTTACCAGGAGCTGAGGCAAAATCTAAACAAGTATGATGCTAGTCCTGCAAATTCTTGTGTAGGCAGTTAACACATTGTTAATTAACTTTATTAAATGGTGGCATAAAACTGAAACCATATAAAGAAAAAGCTGTGCACTGTGTGGTTAACTTTTATTGTGCAAGATAAGCAATCTTAAAATATTTTATTTTTCCTGAACAGTTACTTGTTGGTGATCATTGCCTTTCCAATAAATCCTGTTTACCAGATATCACTGTTATGAAAAACTGCAATAACTTTATGCTGCAACCATGTATCCAAAGGCAATCCACAGGGTCTGGACATTTAACCACAGAAATATGCCTGTCCAAGTTTCCTATATTTCCCTTTTCTGAAAAGTTCTCAGGGCATTAAATACAATTTCAAAAACGAGTATAGGTTGCCATTTGGTTTAAAAAAATTAATGGTTTTGTTTTCTTTATGGGAATCACTCACTATATACTTCACTGTAGTTAGGCTATTGAAGTGTCATTAAAATAGCCAAGATCTTTTTGTTTCCTTTTTAAACAGTGACAGGTCACTGATATTTTGACCACACTAACCTTCATCTGTCAACCATAATGTGAACTTCAGCAGAAATGCTTCCATTATAGTGAGGTTGAAAATAAGGGTAGCCCCAAATTGTCTTCATGATTTTCAAGGAAAGAGAATCACTTTCACATTTTCTAAGAAAATATATTCCGTAAAGAATGTTTTCCATACATAGATATAAGTCACCACACATAAACAGTATTTAAAACCTTATTAACAGGCATAGCATGCCATTAAAAAGTTTCAGCAAGTTAGTAGTGCTGTTAACATTACTGTCCTATTTGTAATCCCTTTTTATTTTCCATTCTGTCTTTTGAGTAATTCAATTAAAAATCCTTCAAAGCAATATAAGTGGATTAAATGTTGTCAAACCACAATATAAAATTACAGAATATTGTTCTGAGGATGAATTTATTAAACTTTGCATCTTAATTCATTTCTTCTTGAGTGTATGAAAGCAGAATTCCGAAGACAAAACACCAATTAGCTGTTGTGACTCATTATTAAATTTTGTTTTCTTTTACATGGTACAAAAAATAGAATATATGAAGACATGAAGGACACATGGAAGATACCCATTTAAATCACAATGTTTACGTTAATCACACCTGAATCCTGCAGGGGCAACAGAAAAGGGAATGAACCCTCAGGTACTGGAGGAAGATTACTGACGTCACCTACCCAGGAGTGACCATAAAGTCCTCAAGCTTTTCCTGCTCAGATTTTCAATGGAATAGCTCATGAGTCAATTGTTACTTTGAAAGCAACTCAGCAAACAGTTTGGTTTATGAGGGGAGTTTTAAAGAAGGAATGAATGGAAAACCAAAAGGAACAGATACATCTGAAAGTAGGAAAGGTGAAAAAAATAATCCAATGAAGTTAAACAACAAAACAGAAATATCATAAAGGATGACGTTTGGACCACGATCATTGTGGGACCAATGTGAGCCCACAAAAGAAATCTCCTGGCCTGTGAAAAAGTGTGCTTAGATCTACATTCGCAGGAGCTGGAAGAGGCAACCAGCAGCATCCCGGCACATCCCAGATTCCCTCCCAGCAAAACAATGCACAGTGTAGCACATCACCGCCTGAACCAAGGAATCCTTGTTTCTGAGGAGTCTGCACCTTGAGATTGAATTTCTTACCTCTTTCCCCTCAGCTGAACTACCAAGGCTTCTCTTCATATCCGTATCCATCAGCTTGGGCAGCAGACAATTTCTCTCCCCTACCCAGCTGCCTAGTTTTATGAAACTTACATACAGTATCTTTGAAAATGTTTTGACTCTGAGAAACAGGACTGAAACGTCCCAAAGCAACAGAGGGCAGTGGCAGACACAAAGACCCTGGGATCAGCTAGGACTTACACTCTTAAGGTCCAGCCAAAATGTATGGAAGTGGCCGATGCAAGAGAATAACAAGGCATATAAATCCTAAAACTCCACAGCAAACACCAACACAAACCTTATTTTGCATATACTGGTGTATACCGGATTTTGAGTGGCAACATTCCATGTTCCATAGCCAGTGTAGCACCACTCTGCTGTACTTTGCATTAATTCATTACAATAACTGATACAGAAGAGGAAGAACTAATACTGCCTGCAGGACTCAATGAATTATACTTAACCAGCATATTATTGTAGGCTGATAGTAGAATGTCACATGAACACAGACATAATCAAAATCTGTTTGGGGCATCATTCATTTAAAATACTTCAAGCTCCTTGCTGGCAGAGCAACAATGAATTAGCATGCTATGTTGTGCACTTCAATTAAAAAGCAGCCTCATCTTTCCTATTTCCAAGGTACAGCAGAGCAAATCTAATTGTGCCATGCAGCCAGCTCTCATCTTTGCAGAGTAACCAGGGCTTTGGGGTTTTTTGCTTTTTGTTTTTGACAGATTTGTTGTCTTCTGAATGAGGCAATGTAGGCTTTTATGAAACTTGCCTCCTAATTGCAGGCAATACCATAAACACAGCCAGCAGCAGAGGCTGTAGCAAGTACAGCTCAAGTAAAATGAAAATAAAGGTAAGAAAAGAGCTACAAAACAAGTTCATTTTACATATGATCTGAATAGTTAAACGAACAGAATCTGGATTTCAGTGCTCACAAGAGACATATATATTCCTCCTTCAATATCAACTAAAAAAAACCCCAAAATTCCCCAAACCTAAAGCTTAAATACTGAGATAGTGAAGATTTTTTATATTTTGAAGGTCAAAAGGTATGACTAATCCATGAGAAACACATATATCAGCAGGTTTTTAACTTTTAAAATATTGCTTATAGCATAAAGAATCTCTGTTCTTACACTTGGACTGAGATCTTAGAATACGAGTTTTGTTGCTTTTTACTTCAGATCTCCTTGTTCGTACTGATTATTTCACCCCAAGTGAATAGGCATGTCCTTGTGCTTCGTTTTGTCCACTACTCATTTCCTATTCCTGGTACAAACAATGCAGTACCTTTGGGCAGGAACTGAACAGGGTGAACCCACAGAACCACAGAAATGGTTGTCTTAATGGACTCCAGGAGGGCCGCAAGGCCAAACTCCTGCTCTGCGTGGCACAAGCACCAATACAGTGAGGTTGGCCAGGGCTTTGCCTGCCTGAGCCCTAAAAGGTCCAGAGGTGTAAAGTGCACAGCCCACCAGACCTGCTTGGGGAATTTCTTTCCTAAGGCACAACTTGAAATGTTCAGCCTGAAATTTGCCCATTGCTGTATCATCTGACATGATAGAGAATCATCTTTCCCTCTTTATAGCTACCCTTGGAGCATCTTTGTCACTACCTTTCAAGAAGTTGTAGGCTACTATAGTAGGAAAGTAATACTGTCATTTTTTAATAATCTGCTGTTCACCACACTGCATTTATATTTACCATTACATTTTTGTACACATGGGTTATTTGATTCAAAGAAAATCTGTACATTAGCAGTGTTACACATAATAATGGAAATTCTATTACAATTTTTCATGTTGACCACTTTTATACAGTCACAGAGTGTTATGAAAGAATACAAACCTTAACTTTATTATCATTAATCAGCATTAGTAAATATAATTGATCTTTTATACAGAACCAGTTTTAAGTAACTTATTGGCAGCAATACAGATGCTTCTTAATATTACCCTCTGGCTAGCTATGCTGTTTGGGCGCCAGAGTGTCTGCACTAATGACTTGGAATTAAAATCAAATAACAGCTGAGAACTGTAATTCTCTATAAAACAAACAACTATGCTTAGTACCAATTTTTAGATATATAATTTGGATATATCTGGAACTTTCTTAATTTGCTGTTGGTAGAAAACAGTGGAAGTGCTTGAGACTAGATAACAAAATAGCATAGAGAAAAACAAATCTAGTGTTCCCAGATTTGTACACTTACCCTTAGGCACACCATAGGAATGGGAATGAGGAGAAAAAATAGACTGTGTAATTAACCTTTCCTTTCCTTTTTTTTTTTTTTTTTTAAACAACAACAAAAATTTGGAACATTTTAGACATTATAAAGAGTAAAAATACACATTTTTTTCTGCCATTATTTTTCATCTCAGCAACTTCTGTAGTTTCCTGAGGATTTAATGTGCTTAAGCATGAAAGGGACCTAATCCTTAAAAAAATTTCCTATGAAGATATGGATTATGTTATCAAAAAGATTTAAGAAAACCTGCTTCACTGTACAACCAGGAAAGCTGCCCTGCCTCTTAAAGCCTCATGCCCCGACTTCCAGATAGCAAGCAGTGTTGTTTTTCCAGAGCATATATGAGCCCTCTCTTCCCCACATCACCCCGGTATGATGTATTTGACTTCAGCCTTGGGTAAAAAGAAAATTAAAATTAGGAGTAGAGCCAAAATACTTTCCAGCACTTTTCTGTTTTATGACCAAGCCTCCAGAGGCCACCACCCATTGAAGACCCCTGCAGGGCTACTGATAAATCTTGTAGCATGTTTCATTACTTTATCCAGTTTATCTCCACCCTCTTCTTCAATAATCGACATTTAAAGTAACTGTGGTTTAATTTTAGTCAACTCTGAGGAAGAACATTAGGATCTGCCCCTCTAAACATGGCTTATTTTATTAATTTATTCCTCTAAAGAAGTTGACTCTTTTCTGAACTCTCATTTGGGTAAGACAGTTAACATATTTAAGCAAGAGTATTATACATTAAACATACCAAAGAATATTCATATCGTACAGGGAAGACAGAAATTTTATTATCATACAAACATATATGTATATATAAAGTAATCTTCTGCTTGCTTTATGGATCTGATCTCCTCCATGGAGAGTCACAAATCCACACAATAGCCCTGAGTGCTCAGATTTTGCATTTGCTTCTCTGACTTTACAATAGCTGAAAGATATGTAAAAACTCATGTAGCCAGACAGCTCCCTACTGACTACACATCTGAGTAACTTCACATGCATATATTATTCCAACCAGAGAAAGCTGGAAAGAACATATGCCTTAAAAAAATAAAAAACCTCATGCTTGACAGGAGCCTGTTTCAGTTTCTATGTGAAACCCTCAGAGCTCTCCCTGACCAAACTGCACCCTTCTACAGTGTACTGCCATCTCAGGGAGGGACAAACCAAACAACTGAGTCACACTCTGCTGAGTGAAGAGTGCTAATTTCTTCCAAAACTGATAAAGATGGCTACAATAGCACTTTGCTGTTGAACACAATTCAGGGAAAAAATTAATAATAACTACTACTGTTTTGCTAGTGTTGTTCTGGAGGGTTTTTATGATTCTCTCCCATTTTTAATTATAACTTTGGTAAATAACCACTGGTCATCAAAAGCATCCAGATTACTTTCATTAAAAATAGTACGCCATAGCATGGACCAGATTGACATAATTTTTTTAAAGAAAACAATAAAATGTCCAGTTCACTGTGCCTGACAGTACTGCTGTGATAAAGCTATACCTGAAGTGTGTCCATAGTTGCAATGATTAGAGCTCCTAGTGCCTCCCCAGCTTACGAAAGTCAATAGTTTAGTTACCCAACCACACCTCTGTTCTTAACAGTGTTGTCGTTAACTGAGGAAGTGAGGATGAATTAAGATGTTTACTAACCCTCTACAAAGGAGTCAAGTTAATAATAGTGTGTTGATTTTAGGGTGTATAATCATCATTCCCACTCTGCATCTCCTTCTTCCCCTCTCCCCAAAATGTAGTAAGAGGTGAAATCAAACAGGCTTCCTAATTCTGAAACTTTGATCATCAAACTCTGGAATATCTCACCTGGTAGAATGTGAACTAAGATTTTCCAGACTTACAGTTCATCATATTTGGGCATGTTTCAGAGCCAAAACAAATTTCAAACCATGACTAAAACATGCAAAAACCTGAAAACTTCAAAAGGAATTAGTACAGGAATGGGGGTTTGTACATGTTTATTTTCTTTTCATGGGCACAACAACACACATTCTCCAAACTGAAGTCAGGGGATGTATTGATAAACTCTGCAACAGATTTCTACATGGCAGAGACATCAGACATGGATAATTCAAACCTAAATTGTATAAAACAACACAGCTATAGTTTACAGAGCACAGGCTCTTATAAGAGATGATGTTAGCTGTACATGGTACTACCAGAATGTATGCCCTCTTCCATGATTCTAAAATACTGTTAGGTTCATATGTTAATAATGTGTGTGTATCTCATGCCCTTTAGAATCCTTACTGATATATGCAGTAGTTACTCGGTTGTGATCTGAAAGATACCTAGAGGGCACTGAAATAGAACCAACAAATTCTATCCAAATGCTTTTTGGAAATTATTTGTTTTCATCATGTTCCTTGTCAAATACATAATGCATTTTTGACCTACCAAAACTAAGCATTTTGTACGTTCTCAGCTTCTGGGTTTTTTTTCTTTCAGCATTAAATATTTAAACACATTCAACCTAAAAATCTCCAGCTAGTAATCTGCTGCTTGTGTCTTCCCCCCTGAGGTGTAACTATCAGTGTTGCTGAAGAGACATTAAAGAGATTGCAGTTACAGTCCTACCTGCCCACAGGCCAGTCCCATGCCTCTCTCTCCCATACCATGAGGACATGATAAATTTAACTCCAGCGCATCAGCACCAGCAACCTATGAAACATGCAGAATGAAAAAAAATGCAGAATTAACTTCAAGTAATGTACTCTTTCCTGTAGCATTTACTCGTTGTGTTATATAGATTTCTTTAGACTTTTTATTTTTTTAAAGCGAGAAAGCTATTGTTATGATACCCTGAAAAGAACATGTTGACCATTGCAGACAGAAATTTCAAAAACAGATGTGGCTTCCAAAAATTATTAAAGAAATTAAAGTTAAAAAAAGTAAATTAAAAAGAGACGAGTACAATAAAGAGTTGGTTCTGGAAAATGCTAAAAAATGGAATGTAATTACAGGGCCGTAGAACAGCACTGAGAGAGAGGTTTGGCAGCCAGTGTTACACAGGTGTTGCTGCGCTCTGAAGAACTGTAACTCAGGAGAAAATTTTTCCTTTCTGCTTTAATAAATTCAGTCTCCCAATTTTCTGCCGGCATCTGTACTGCGCCATAGCTTTTGACATTAAATATTTTTGTTTCTGAGGAACAAGAGAGTAACAAAAAAGTCTATACGAACACATTATTCATGCTAATTTCTCTTCATCGCCCCCTATTAGTTACAATTAAAAAGGCAAAGGAGCCAAGTAGTACAAGGGCAGCACAAAGATATGCTTTTCTGCTGAACTGCTCCAGCCTGAGACGAGCATCTCCCCTGCTGCCTTCCACGTGGCCCTAACTAGGATTTTGTTTAGCGTTTGCATTTTGGTTTTGCTTATTGAACTGAAGTAACTTTGCCTGCTGTGTGGCCATGGTTCAGCAACTCCCCAAGTGCGTGAGCAGGGGAGAAGCCATCCATCACTTTCAGGAATCCTCCACATTCCGGCCAGCTCTGCCAGCCTGGCCATGCCGCGCTGCTGCCGGTACTGTCAGCCTCCCTGACAAGCTGACCTTTCGTATGAATAGGTCGTGCTCCTGCTGAGAGACACTGTGGTACCTTCTGGGGCTTCTGCTCCCTGGAAAGCCACATCTATTACCTCCCAGGCAGGATCCTACGCATGTGATTAAATATCACTGCTCTTCAGCAGTGGATTCCAGAGCACCCCAAAGCACTGTGCTGCTCTCCACAGAGTGGACACCAACAAGCACTTTCCAGAAGAACGTCGTATCACAGAGGTTAAACACAACTGACTGCATTTAAAGGACTACTTTTTTATAAAGGGGTAACATAAATACAAACATGGATTGGAAATGTCTGTTTTTAAGTTGGACGGCAGCAACTTTGAATTAAAAAAACAGGAGCAAATGGCACAATAAAGTCATTCATCTTAGTCAGTTTAAAAGTGGCACTGTTCCTGTCAAGCACAGATTCCAAAAAACGGTTTCATGGTCAATTAGGTATATTCAGGTATAAATTGAAATAGTCTTGAAGATCACCAAGCTAGCTACTGATAATGTTTAATTTCACTTCCCCAAGTCCCCACGTTGACTTTTTTTTCATCACAGGTTTAAAATGCACAAAGAAATAGAGAAGTGTCGTCCCACATCACCACAGGAGGGTTTAGGACACTGAACAAAAAACAAGTGTCCAAACATACACATTCTGCCATATGAAAACACAAACTCCAAATCTCCACACCTCTATCCACACATATACAAAAACATATTTTAAAAATATTTAATACTTACAAAACATTTAAATCTGAGCTAATCCTAGCAATAATGACAAGCTAATGTTTTTTCTTTGCTTAAATTTGTTAATACTATGTTTCCTGTTTCCTCTAGATACTTTATGTGGAAAACACACTTTAATTTAAACATAACAACTTTGCATTCCATTCGATATAAAAATCTTTCTGAATTAAATTATTGCAGTCTTAATCAAGTATTTCTTATACTACTCCCTATGGACACAGGTACATGTTATTAAATAGTTTTTTCCTTCAAATTGAATAGAAATTTCAGGGGCATAGTCTGTTTGCATTTCTGTAAGACTGGATTTATATTATGGGAAGCCTGCTGACTGCTATTATATATGCTGGCTTTCTCAGCTATCATTTTTGAAAGTCTGTATTAAAACTAGAATAGCATTAAATGAGCCCTTTATACTTTAAATATTCAAGAGTTTTATATTCAAAATTTCTTCTGGTGCTGTCAAACTAGTGTGCCTGTAGGCAAGGTAAGATCAAGTTAGGCTCTCGAAGGTAGAATTAAATTTTATCAGGGCATCCGTCATAATATACAGTTTGCTTAAAATGCAAATAAAAAGTATATAGATTCAAAGACTAAAGGGTTCCAAGGTACTGCTTAAAAATCCAAGGGACCATTTTTATGGAACAGATTTCTTTAAATTTACATTTCCATCATTTTAATGAAAACACAGAATAAACAAATTATCATGGACATGCTTTAAATTCTCATTTTTCACTTTGAATCTATTTCTTTCAAGAAATTCCTTTACTGCAGCTCTTGTTTTTAAGGAGAATTAAAAAAAATATGCAGAAAGACATTTAGGAAACCATTACCTCAGCCATTTTTGAAAGTTCAGTCCAGTCCTCCCGGCTATAGCTGCACATGATACTGGCAATCAGAACCTGGAAAGAACATATATGTGATCACTTTAAGCCATGTTACCATATTTTGTAATACAGCACATTACTGTGACTCTGGACATTAACTGCCACAACCTGCATATGGAAACTACCAGCTGCATGCTAGTAGCTATACAGTAGCTGCAGATTTCACTGGGGATGAGAAACAGTATACAAACTCAAGTATTGTATCTCTGTTTTATAAGGTATCTGGGACAGGCTTAATCTGTCACCCCTTCATCATAACACTTCTCTCGAACTTTCCTGTAATGCTGAGAATTAATGACTTACTAATTTCAGACAAATACTGAAAAGCATGGTGCAGAAAAGTTGTCCAACACACACAAGTAAATTCCCAAATTATCTCCATAAGAAAGATGAGATATTTACTCTCTTTAGAAGGGAAGGAAATGCACTTTAAAAAGTAGCGCAGCTGTGGAGAAAATTGGACATGGTGAGGCTACATTCTAGTCATTTAAAAGGACAATACCACTTATCATTATCATTATTTCCATTGTTTTGCTCTGATGGATCTCTACAATCAATCTACCACCCACCTACCTGCAGACTGACTTCCCATCCACCCTTCTGGTCGATGTTGGCAAGATGGGAGCCGTTTGAGAAGGAAAGCATTTGATAAAGTGCCTGCCCTGCCTGCAGGTGCCCATTTGTGTACAATTCTGGCATAAATATAAGACCAAGCTCTTCATTAAGCACGCACAACCATTACTGGCTGTCTTTTTATGCCCCTCTGGCAGAGGGGAAAGTCTCCTATACCATATTTTTTTAATTATGAAAAATCTTATATAGCTCTATAGGTCAAATGTTTATGAAACAAAACCTTCTCTGTGTCCTATTTGAATATTCAACGTAAAGTGAGTACTCTGGAAATAAACAGAAATCTCTTTTAAAGGACTGTAATACTTTTAAAAGTAAAAATTGTGGAAAATCAGTTTAAGAAATTATACATGAAAAAAATTCAAAGGAACTGGAATTTAGCTAGAAACTGTATCTTGTCAAATTTATGCTTTTTGTAAACTAACTAAAGCAAAAAAAACCCCAAACAAGCAAAACAAAACAACGAAGCAACTCAGACACTGACAACTTGACAAGGATTTTCACAGTTGCAGTCAAAATCCAAAATATATCAGAAATTTGCACAACTGAGCTTTAAAACAAACCAAATTTTTTATCAGGAGAAGTTGTACACAACAAGAGAGTGACTATAATTGTAAGTAGCTGAGTTAGGTTACATCAAGTGTTCTTAATGAAATTTGAAAATTCTGCTGGGAGTGTACAAAAGAGGAGGAACAAGATCTGTGATGTTTCAAAGAGCTGTTAATGAAAACAACATGTTTATTTAATACTGATTAATTTTAGCATTCACATTTAAAATTAAGTACATACTTTTTGACACAAGTAGTGGTTTACAATAACAAAAATAACTGAAAGCAAAAATTACATTTCTGCCATGACTGTTCACAGGAAACCCATGATCTCAAAGGGAATAATGAAAATTTAAAAATAGTAGGGCTTTTATTCTCCCTTTCCTCCCAGGGTTCTCTTATAACTTGAAATTAAACTTAATTCCTAGGTGGAAATATATCCTCCAGCACACTGCTAACAAAACTGTCCTTCCTCAGGTTACTATTCTTCCCCAAAATGCCTCTACAGTCTTTTCATTTGGAATCAGTACTCATGAAAAAAAAATAAAATTATCACGAGTGAACATTTAGGGGAACTATCTGTGATGCTTGCAGTTTGAATCTACTCCTAAAATCACACATGGGAATTTATAAAGAAAACATAGACTATTATCTCCTACTACCTAGAAAGAGAACAGCAAGAAAGAAGTAAGAAAAACAAGTGATAAAAATCAGAGGTTTTATTGGAAAGTAATAAACTGAAATTGTATCACATTTCAGCTTCTTAGCCTCTTCTCACAAATTTTTATTTTCTTTTTTTTTTACATCTTTGGTGCCTACAATGCCATGTACCACATTACCACACCTGCAGCTGTATGGGCTCCAAACAGTTGGTATCTCATGAAAGTCCAGCATATTACCCAGTCCAGGAGCATCCGTGGAGACCACATCCTTCCTTTTGATTCCTGACACTTGCAGTGGCAACCTGACATAAGCTTTATTACAGTGGTTTGAGCCACAAGTGTGAGGCCGCACCACACTTCGGCTTAGAAAAGTAGACTACTGACAGATCTTACAATGAAGCTGCTGCTAAAGTATAGTAAGTGGTAAATGAAGGTTGACTAAATTGCAGCTTTGTCCTAGCTTGAGTGTGGGCTGCCTGCGAACCATGCATGATTGAAGCACAGTGGGACCCCTGGCCCTTTCTTTTTTCCAGATCAAAATCATAGCTGGGATATGCTGTTCCCTCTTCCTCGTCATTCAAACTGCTATTTCGCCTGTTGTTGAGAGACCCTGCCTGCTCTGCCCTGCACCAAGGAGCACAGCAGGCTTTGCTCCTCCCTGATGATCACTGTGACAGATGTCACAGAAAAAGTCTTTATGCCCTGACACCACACAAGGTGATCGACAATTTCTCCTAATGCCTATAAAGGGACAAACACGTTTGTAACATCGGACACTGTTGTGTGTTTGGAATTTTCTTATCATGGAATTAAAAGGCCCACAATAGAATTCTTTTAATATTGGAGGGAAGGGAGATGGAAAAGGGAGGGTATGTAATGTACCAGTTAGGATATGATTATAAGAGGAATATATTGTAGTTAAAGCACCTGGCAAAAAGCTACATTTCACACCATTCTATAACTAATGCATTAGTAGTTCTACTTAAAAGAAGACTGACAAGGTACTTCTCATAATCCTTAAAGTATTTTTCTCCCTGTTCATAATAATCCCCTGGAAGCTTAAACTAGAAACTGTTTCCCTTTTGAATGTTTTTTTTTTCTCTTCTATTATCCCTATGTGGATGTCTCATGAATGCAATAGCATTAAAAGAAATAAAAAGGATGAGGTTTGTCACCATGAATGTTTTCAAGTGATTTTGCTTTCCTAGCACACGAAATTCACTGCAAGATGCTGCAAAACAAAAGGAAGGAGAAAAAAAAATAACTACTTTGGGTCAGACAATCCTGAGAACATCTATTTAAAGCCAGACAGCAGTAAAACTCCAGGTCGACAATTACCATTTGTCCTGTACTGACTGCTCTGCAGGGAGTAAGGGAGTTTCAGTACACTCAAACAGTCTGAAAAAAAAAAATCTCAGGGGGCTGGATTTAAATGTGAACACTGTCAATTCCTGCAAATTTAAGAAAACTTCCCAACAGACAGAGTGAAATCACAATGCTCTACCCTCATGCCAGTAATAATGCTGGAGCCTGTATCTGTTCCTAACCTCCTCTTCCAGGTCTGTGTGTAATCTCCCTGCACTTCAGGAAATTCAGTCACCCATATAATTTCTGCTTTCTCTTCTCTACCTGTCCTTTCTTGTTGCTGTATTAGACTTGAGGGCAGTTCTGCATCAAGTCTCCATAGATCCTCTGTTTAGACACTGCTGCTGGCCACAACATTTACCCCCTTCTGATTTCTCAAATACTTGCAAAAATCCCCAGTAATTTTTTTAATGTGCACAGTCCTTGAAAAAAACAGAGTCTTAGCATCATCTTTAAGAGACTGTTCCCCTGAAAGCTGTAAAAGGAAGAGGAGCTTTCAAGAAGACTGAAGGACTATTGCTTTAACAGTCACTTGTTTGAGAAGCAAAGGTATGAAACAGTGTAATTGCTGTGTAAAGAGGGAGTGCAGATATTGAAGACTACATTAAGAACCAGATTTCAATATGCACAAAATTATTGTTGACCAATCTAAACTTCAAAAGGTATTTCTATTTGGGTCAGATGGAAAGACCTCGATCTTCTCTTTGGGACATGTTTCTTCTTCCAAAACAATATGGTATTGCCACGCCACATGACCTGCTCAGCCTGAACAAACACAAACATTTTTAATCAAAATTCTCAGGAAGCATTTACTAAGAAGAGACTTAGCGCTGAAGACATAATTTTTCTAAAACAATGGCAAAAATACAAGTGGAATACCAGTGGAAAAGGCATCTATACAAACACACTAAGACAGGGTAACTTCTTAGCAGCTGAATCACCGTTTCACAGCATTAAAATCCCCTACCTGTCTGAATGAGCAGTACATATACTCAGGTCCGACCATACCTTCTCTCACCTGCACACTGTAACAGGCCAACTCACTCAGAACATTTCCTGAAGGTCCTGCATGTGTGTAGCTACAAGAGCATGTGGTGGTGCTTAGTGAAAAATTAATGAAGTACAGTTTTAGGGCACTTCATAGCTATTTCAATGACACAATAAATAACCTTGTAAATATTTACATGGAAAACACACCTGCTGCATATGGACTTCCCATAGTTCTTCACACACATAAGTCAAACACACAGACCATCGGCCAGATTGTGCCCTCACAATAGCTCTTAGAAGCAGTCTCAACAGCAAAGAGTGAGCAACAAGGGAATAACAACAGCTTCACAGGACTTTTTGGGTTGGTGCAGATGTTACACCTTATCAAGACTCATACCACTAGCCTGCCTTTGTAACCCTGCTTCTTGCACAGCATCAGGTTCAGGACAAGTACCAGTTATGGCACGTCATGCCAGCAGAAAAGTTCTTGGAGACTTACTGCTACTTGGCGCCACTTGTGGCAATCCTCTGCTCTTCAAAATGGCCACTGGCTGAGGAAATGATCATTCTCAACATCATTCATCCGTAATTACCGATGTACAGAACACTTCTAACCACAGTCTGCACATGATAAGAGTACAACTGTAGCAAATATTCTGTATTGCACAAATATGCTTAAATGTACAGTGTTGAAAAACAACAGGAGCACAAGCATTTGCTGTTGCAACAATAACTCTCCAGAAACCAGCCTGATTTTGATGCCTTGTACACCCAACCTGGTCTCTCTTTTTCTGTACATTCTTGTTGCAGATTTTGATTGATTGCAGAACTGAAATAAAAATAAGCTTCTTATTAAAAACTACCTAGAACATCAAATCCCATGCAATAAGAAACTTAACAATTGTAAAACCTGTCATGTCCCTGAGAAGCAGAGGAATTATCTTGTTATCAATTTAATAATGGAACATTGAAGTAAATGATGCCATCCACTGACACCAGTAACACTGTCTCTCCTGGGAAATTCATGTTGGTAGGAACTGTCAATCTAGATGGCTATGGACATATGAAATGTTGTACCTTCCATCCATAAATCTATTCGTCCTGTGCTGCCTTAATAAAAAGATTCTGCATGATGATAAAGACAAGCAATGCAGACTGTCTTAACATTGCTGACCTACAATTCTGTGTGTCTTGTCTATTCTTTTTTTCACAGAATTTACTCTCCAGTAAATAATTTAACAAAATGCATATAAAAATTTGAGTAAAGGAAAATAAGACCACTAAAAGATATTAGTATATTTACTATTCAGCTGTAGCCAACCTTCCAAATAAGGCCCTTTCTTTGCCTTGTTACTTTATACTGAGATCTCCAGGTTTTTTTAAAAAGTGAGTGGAAGTGAGATACAACAGATCAACACACAAGCGGGCCAAACATTATCAGCACACAAATAAGTCTAGAAAAGACAAGAAGAGTTTAAAACTACTACAATTTGTTCACTGTATCACATTAAAAAAAAATCAACACGAGCGGAAAACAGAAAAGATTCTATTCCCAGGCTAAGTGAAGATACTCATTTTCAAATGTAGTTATTTTCATATGATGATTCTGGTTCTATCAATGAGATCCACCTATTTAATGAGATTATTTGATGAATGTCTGAGTACACTGGGCTATAGCTTCAAATTAAGGCCTAGAGTTGTTAGGATGTAATAGCCTCAGAAAGACAAAAGGTGAAGGTTATGAAGACATCCATTTCTTTGTGAAATAATAGAATGCCTTGGTTTTGATGGGAGCATAAAGCTAAATAGATTACTCTTTAGATCTTGCTGCACCTGTAGAAAAACAAGGGAACTGCTTGGTTCCGTAACTGCTTCCCTAACCACTTCAGACTCAGCACATACCAGGCACCATCGGGGCAGCAGTTGAGTTACCACACCCTTGGCCCTGACGGTACACATAAGTATATAGGCACAGATCATGCCCATGGAAAGTGTGGATAAATGAAAAGCTAACTTAATGAGAGTCCCACTAACTTGAAATATGACTGAAAAAGTAAAGTGAATGGACAAGTGAAAAAAGAGACCTTCTGACGCATCTGTCATGACTTAGGGCACTCTTTAATTAAAATGTGGTAATGCATGAAGAGTAAAAAAGAGACTGTGGAATATGAGTTCCCCAAAACAAAAGTATAATGAAAGAAAATACAGCACCTATATGAAACATGTCAGGAAAACTCAAATATTTTACATGATGAGAAGAAGTATATCCATTTTTTGACAGACTGTTGAAAATGTCAGTGCTTCAGGTAAACCCCTTAAATTACATTGAAAATTACCTATATGGCTGAAGACTTCCTGGAAATTCGATAGAATCTTCGGGATTTTATTTTGCATAGGAGATCTATCCTAGTTCAACCTTTACTCTCTTCAGTAATGAGTGAAAATGAATAAATGGGTGAATGGAAATTAGCATTACTGAATGGAAAAGCCATAAGTTAATAAAGGCTGAATCCCAGAGAAGAGTGAAGGCAGATAATAATTTTTTTGGCAGTGCTTCTTGCAAGCCCTTGTGCAACTGGCATGCCCCTGCTGTATTTCTGTATTTCCACACTGATTTAATAAAAAGAGAAGGCAGAGGAGGCCAATACAATATTGGAGAAGCTAACAGAAAAAGGATATATCTAATTCTACAGTATTTCAGACACATGCTATGACCTGTAGAAAAAGCTTTACACCAGGGTGCTGACACCTTATTGATTCTCAAGACCACATAAGGAAAACAAGGCTGGAAAAGGCAACACAAATCTGTGAATTTTTTCTTCCACTTTCAGAGATGTTTGTCTTATCAAATTCTCCACCCAGAAGCCAACAGTTCTTTTTAACACTGTTCTTTGAGCACCTTGCTAATTGTTGCTCTCAATTCTCACAATAGCCCAGGCAATTCTCTGCAAAGTGCCTTTCTGAGAGGGGAAGCCAACTGGAGAACAAATATGTTCAAGGCCTGTAGGCTGCTCCCACAGAGGGAATAAGCAGCTGTTGACTGAAAGGAACCCTAAGATTCCTTCCAGACCTTGACTGCTTCTAGATATATGCAGATATATTTCCCTTATTACTTAGCAACAGAGCTGCTTAACTTATTAGAAAACATATTCAGTAGAAAATATAAAGAGACAAAATATGCACTGAAGAACTTCATCACAGTTCCCTGACTCCTGCACTCAGTCAGCCAGCAATTCCCCAGGTCAAATCTGTCTCTTTGCATCTCTGAGAAGTCCATCCTATCTCTTCCCCTGTTCCATCACCCCCAGGGCTTCTTTTAATTCACTTCCTTGGATTTGAAGTTCAAGAAAACCAGCAGTATCGGTGCTAGTACTGAAGAAAATCGTATCTCTGAGAGGGGGGAGAAAAATCCCTCCCTTTTACACTTTAGAGCCCTGTGATCTGCTTCATCAAGTGACACTGCCGGTGCCAAAGCAATGCTTAGAATGAGTAAATGATTTTGTCAGCCTGGTTGCATCCTCCACAACTCACCCACTCTCTCTCTCTCTCTGTCTACCATTATCCTCGTACTAATATACTGAAAAAACACTGATCATTTACCAGAATTTGCACAAAAAGCTCTTCGGTTAGGCTGTTCTGATAGGTGAGGGCATGGTAATTAAGAAGGTGTGTAGAAACAGGCTATAAGGCTTGTCCTATCTTCAGGAAATTACCTGAATAGCTTCAAGCACCAGCTGCATGGACATATCAGTCCCTTAATACTATTAGCTGCTCTCTGGCCTAGGTATTAGTCTAAGTATCAGACCTCACAAGGAAGACAGCTTCTTCACAAGCTTCTTCCAAAACCTGTCTCACTAACGGGGCAGCTTCACCGCATGACAGGAAACAATCTGCAAATGCTCACAAGGCTGAAAACATGGAATCTTTTCAATGGTTGGAGTAGAATCAGTGGGATCCATCCTCACCAGAACCTTTTATTTGGAAAAAATGCTTCATTTATAAATACATCTATAGAGAAAATTATACTAAAGTAATCCATTAGTAAAGAAAGAAACTCTACTTTCAGCCAGGCACAGCTCTTTTCAAGAAGTGAAGATGAAAATCCATGTTTTCTGTTGAACTTTATCTCTTCATATATCCTTCTTATCATTCTCTGGTATTTCCCAGCTGGGCCAAAACTGAACCTCATGATGGCATGTCTGCAGTGCTCCCAACTGAGATACAATCAAAAATCTACTGAGTGAGCAGCTTTAATTTTTTTTCTATGAAGATGTAATAACTGACTTAAGTAGTTAGCTGCTATGTCTGATGATCCAAGTAGTTTACTGGCTGCACTCCAGCAGCAAAGAAGATACAAAATTAAGGGCTGGAAGTTGGCAGCTACCTTCTGACTAATCTTTCCTCCTCAACTGCCAGTTCCACCTACCTCTTCATATTTTAGGGAAGCTCATCTGAAGATGCAGAGAAACTGAAAGAGGCTGTATATTTGGATGTTTAATAAAATTGTTACCTAACTTATTCAGCATATTACTATGTGATTGGACATTTCAAAATTAAAATGCATTGCACAGTCCACAGGATTATAGCCTCATTCAAATGAAAGCGCTCTAAGACCTAGTGTTGGTGAGATTTTTATCAATGACTGAGCTGTAAGTATGCATGTTCCCAAAAAGATAAACTGAAAATAAATCACGTGAAATGCAGATGCCTCTGGCGGAATCAAAGGCAGAAGTCTTTCTAGGAACCAGACAGTACAACATTAAGAGAATGCAAATGCCACTCACATGCATCTTTAATGCCTGCCCTTTACCTTGAGATGCACATACTGCTCACAGGTAAGAATCTGGGGTATTTACAAAATTCACACAAATCTCTATATACTCTCATTCGAGCTGTAGTTAACCTAAATGAAACATTCTGCAAGCATATTCAGATTTTAATATGGTTATATAGAGAGAGCATAAATGGCTATGTGGCCAAGAATAAGTCAATAATGTTCTCATGCTGGAAGAAAAGTGATGCAGATTTTTATAAATGCTACCCTAAAATTTAGTAATGGAGCTTCGATATATTTTTTTTTCATACCTAAGATCTTAATTAGCTATTATGCATAGACAGAAAAAGCAACATAACTACAATTTTACAACAAAAATTTTAAACGTAAAAATAATTAAAAGAAAATTAAACTTGAAATAGATTGAGAAATCTGCACTTAAAAATATGAGAAAGATGTAAAAATAACCAGTGAAAAAGCATTCTTCCTGGGATTTGTGAGACTGGGAAGTGCAGTGGCAGGAAATAGGACAGAAAAGCACTCAGTTGGTTTCTTACAGTTTATATTTAACCTGTGTGGCTTATAACAAAGGATCTATTTAGGTCTCCTTTAAACAAGTCTTTAAAATATTTATTTGTGTTTAAGTGTTCAGTAAATCAGTACCCACTGTCACATTTTTCCTTCAACAATTAAAAGAATAGACCATTCCCACTAGCCATGCATACAAGGTTTCAGCGCACAAACAAGTTACTGCTGATTCGTGAGTTACCACCCGTCGACACACCTGCAGCAATCTGCTGCTCCAGTGCTCTTTCAAACCCCATAAAACAGGAGGTAAGTCTGGTTTGCTACGTCTAAAATTGAAAAAATTCATATTAACTTTAATCTGCCTATATTTGCAGCAAGTTCCAAACGTACGGGTGTAGTTACCATACTGACACACTGCAATTTGCTATGCCATGGTAATTGGTTGGCATGTATGTGCTGGCATAACTGTACATTGGACTAAAACTATATAAAGAGAACAAGAGTTCTACATTTTGGGTCCTGCTGCCCACCTTATTTTGCGTTTTTAGCAGTTGTTACTTAACTTTGATTACCAGCACAGTTCANGGGGGGGGGGGGAGAAGGAATTAAAATACAAAACCGGGGTGAATTGAGTTCTAGAATATGGAAATGTGGCAAATATGAGAAGTTTGGTGATGAAAATTATTTAAAAGTTTATGGTCATAGTTCTTAAACTCAATGTGCATAAAAAGTTCAGAAGCTGTCTGCAGTGTTGAGGGTGTAGATTAAGATCAGGTCAGAGCCCACTAAGAATTCTGCTAATCTACATCTTCCTCTTGGTGGATGAGGAAAAAACCCACACTGGAACACTTTATTCCCACATTTTCCTCAGAATATATTTCCCTAGCCCCTCTCCCCAGAAAGCACAGGAGGCTGGGATATACTCCAGCTGCTGTCAATCAGACTGAAGAGCTGGCTCTAATTGTGATAGATTCAAGCATGTGCCTCTGCCTTCCTTGTCTAAGCTGGAGCAAGTCTGCACAGAGCCAGCTCTCCTACTATCAGCACAGTTCATAGCAGCAAACTCTGTACTTGCTCCTGAACAAAAATAAACAGTTTGATGGTATAACTGCATCTACACTAGGTTCTGCCAGGACGGCAGTTAGATGTCATTTTATTTTTAGTATTCCTAGCCTACATAACTATGTGAGCAAGACTTTTAAATATAGACCTAGCCTTCAAATTTTTCTTCATTAGAGCTCTAGCAGAATGCCTAAAATGTAAACCACATCACAGAATATGCAGAATGTGGGCTACAGGAAAAGCATATACTTACTACTTTTTTATCAGGTATAAAATTGCTTTCCTATTATTATTTTAATATACATTACATAAAATAGAAAAAGCAGAATTATCTAAATCACATACACTCAGTGCTTCATAAAAGACTAAAGTCATATCACAGGCAGTAAAATGAATGTCAAAGGTATTGTGTGTTTTAGAAGATCAAATTCTATAGTTTACCCAATTGCCTATGACAAACATGAAATGAAAATTGGGGAGAAGTATTCAGGGGACAAATGCTTTGCACAGGTAATCAGGCTAGCAGAATTTTGTCATTCTTACAACCTCTAGATTTTAATTTTGATGGATTGTTGACTGTTAATAATTTTTAAATTTTGCCATTTGGGCGCTTATTTTTTACCATTGTCACAAGGTCATTTTATCCCCATCCAATGGCAACTTCTACATCTTAATATTAAAACAATAACTACCCAGAAAAGGGCATTTCCCAGGGAGTAATGACTGGCTGGGAGGAGTTGATGGCCTGAGGCACTGCTGAGAGCCATTAACCCTGGCCCGTTATTAATTGCTGGGAAATGCCCTGCACCAAGGTTGTTATTGCTATTTTAAGCACAGATTGAGGGGGGCGAAATGGACATCTTAGTGTACAGGGGTTTCTTAACGCATGATGCCATTTCCTTTGTTGCAGTTTATGGAGGACATTTCTAGAAAGACAGAATGCTCTTTCTGACACCCAGCCGGATTTCACAGATCATTTTGCAGCACTCTATCATACACACAGTAACTTATCGAACTGAGAAAACAGTTGGGGTTTTTAAGAGATTGACTTTTCCTTCTAAATAATAGTCTGCATATTCCCACTTTAATAAGATCAACAGAAATATACAACTCTTCACGTCACTGTCACAGAACTACATTCTAGAAATATATTTTTAATCACACTGTCTTTATGTTTAGGGCATTTCCTCTGTCAATACTCCTGCTTAATGACCGCTCACATATCTCTGCAAAAAAGGATTTTTTAGCAGCAACTGCCAAAGCACATCCTGAAGCAGCTTCAGCTGATGCTAGCCATTAAGGAGTTTGTCTTTTCCAATAATCAAGCAGATTGGGTCATTTTCTAGGAAATGGTTGGTGAAGTATTTCAGAAACAGCTTTAATTTTCTCCTAGTTCTTACCCTAAGGCTAAAGTTTTAAAGATGTTTTCATAGGCCTCACAGAACTGTGAAAATCGTTCATTTTTTGCAGGGATCAATAACTCACTTTTCAAACCAAAAGGATATTCTTCGCATATGTACAAATAGTCCTCTGGTTTACTATTTTTCAAACCTTAGCCATGAAAGTAAACCAAACAAAAATAAGTCATGGCTTTATCGTATGCATAGAAAGAAAGTACTGTCTGCACTAAACTAGTTTGACAGGCTTCTCAACAAAGTGGTATTTTCCAAGTGCAAAGCATATAAGACCTTCTCACATTTGTCCTCAAAGTCCTAATTTGTCACCACAAACATGTACCTCTGAATCATAAATTGATTGTAAAATCTCATTGAATTTACAATGTGGTCCTATTTTCAGTTACAAATTGCATTTTCCAGCAAAAATTCCCTCAAATTAATGACCAGAGTATGTGTTTCCATCTCTTTGCCAGATTAATAACCATATTTAAAAAAAAATGTAATTAAAAAACCCCAATGTGAAGGTGGGGTTGGGACCAAACATTGTGACATGTACTGCATGGTCATTTGAAACATGCATGATCAGACACTGTCCCTGGTAAATTTTTAGCAGACTTCTAAGTGTTTCTATATATAGGATTGTCTGAGATGACCCTCTGGAAATCCAGCCTTTCAAATCTTAGTAAACGGAAAAAAAGCATTTGAATTACAAATCCCTTAGCATATTTCAGATTAGTACAAAATACACCTTTGTCTCAGTTTCAGTTCAAGGAATGTAGTCACATGCTAAATGGATTGTAAAAACGTAGTACAGGAACAATGGGCCAAAGGTCCACACAGGACGGGGAGGCAGGAGAGGGTTTCTGATCCTGGGTACCAACCTAATAGCTCTTTGTGCATTGACAACATGAATCCTCAGGAATGGGTTACGTAGCTCAGTCCTCCTTCTCCGACATGCACTAGCAGAAGCTCTCTAGGTCAAACTTAGTGCAGTACTTCCCGTGAAAACTCTCCAGCTTTTAAGAAAGCTGAGGCACAGGAATTTGAGCCAGAGGTGATGCTTTCATACAGTTTTACCAATAGGTTTACTCAACCTGGGACTGGCAATGCCCTCTGAGAACGACCTCCACAGCTGCGGAGCCACATGATGAAGTATCTATGGTTCACTTCCACCTATCACCCTTCTGATTCCAATCCAGTAGAATACAAACTATACAGTGTATTTAAAATGTTTTAAAAAAAAAATCAACATGCTGGCATAGTGATGAATTTTGCTTTGTTCTCTCTTCCTTTCCCAGAAATCCTGTGTTTGATATACTTTTTTTCAATGCTGAAATTTTCGTAGTGCTCTCTACTGTAATCCCAGTATAGTTAGTTTATAATCCTTCACTGTACATATAAATTTATTACTGTTTCATTCCATGTGCATACTACATTTTATCTTTTTTTTTTTTTCCTGGTAATTCATTGGTCAATCACTCAGTCATGCAAGATCCTTCACAATCCCTTACAGTCAGCTCTCATCTCTATCTCCCTACAATATATACTATTATCTGCAAATTTTACATTCTTAAAATTCTCTCTCTTTTCCAGATTATTAATAAGCATTTTAAATAGCACAGAACACAGTAAAGATCCCTAAGGCATTTTCTTGAAGCCCTCTATCCACTGTGAAAATTGAGAATTTATTCCTTAACATTGTTTCCTATGTTTAACTGGTTTATTTATTCATGTAGGTTTCTTCCTCTAATCTTATGGGAACTTAATTTCTTCCCAATTCTTCAGCGAAGGACCCTGTTAAATGCTTCTGGAAACCCAAGCTCCCTTTATTACCTGAGTCTCCCTTGATGTCCTCAAAGAACTTTTTTTTTCAAGGCATAGCATAGTACAAAGGGGGTCCTTTACTCTTTGTTCGTTTGTATGTTTTCTTCTGGTTTTTTGGAACAGCTCTTACCGATTTGCATACAAGGATAAAATATTTTAGGTCCCCAGATCTCTCCCAGAAAAGAAATGTAACACTGACTCCATGTCACTTCTCTGCTACTTTTCAAAGCCTCAAACAGATCTGCTACAGCCAACATGACTATCAAAACACGCTGATGATAGATGAGAATTTTCCTGTATTTTCTCTTTTTTTTTTTTTTTCCACCAACACCTAAGCCTAAAGGAGTGAAAATTTACAGCACCGTATTTTGTAGCCCAGTCCCATCTCAATTAATATTCATGTCATGCGAGGCTTGAACATTTTTTATGTGTTGTGGAAGAGCTTTTCCCAGAAAACTTTCTTCCTTATAAGAAAATGTGATCTCAAAGACCCAATACATCAACATTTCTGTTACTACACTCTGTTTCTGTTCACTCCCTCTTGCAAATAGAAATTGCAGTACCTACAGAAATGGATGGGCACTTGTGGTGTAAACACACTGTGTAAATCAGAGTTCTTGCTGAATTCCCCCTTAGACTGCACATAGGAAAATGCATCCTGCTGGCTCACAAAGAGCAGAACCAGGACCAGAAGCAATGAGGACACCCTCAGGATGGAAGAGTGTGGAAATGTCCCTGAAACATGGAGACGTATGTTGTGAATGTGTCTGCTGTTCTTTCATGTCAGCTCTCTTCCCTCTCTTTTCTAGGAAGCACCTTTCTTGTTTTTTATTCCTCCCTTTTCCTTGTGGTGAATGGCACGATAAAAAAAGGAATATGGGCATATGCTCCACGCTCTGAGGTCTTTCTCTTCTACCCACCATAGTAGTCATTGGAAATTGAGGAGTCATGACCATTCTTGTGCTCCACACTAGTTATGGCCAAGTGGCTCCTGGGAAAGGTGAATAGTATGAATACCTTATTCCAACCTCATCTTCCCTTTTCAGCTAGGATTTCCTCGGATGTTAAGGGAATAGGCCTCCTGCCAGTTTTCTGTAGTGAAGGGGATCTTTTCCATATGGTGAAATTAACAACTGCTGTGTGGGTTTTTTCACCTCCTATCAAGCATCCACCTCCTACCAAGCTGGCTATGGGAAGTTTAAGTTGCAGCAATAACAACTTCTGGAGTTTTTTAATGTGATTTGTGGGCCTGAAATTCAGATAAAGGAATACAGGTAGCTGTTCTGCACTGCTGGGCACTTCTGGGAGTGTGCACGCTCCTAGGCATCGTAGCTTGTGGTTCCCTCCCCTTGTGCTGTGTCTTTTTCAGTCCATGTGGAAAAGCATTTGGACTTCCAGCAAGGATTCTCTGATAAGCCTGAGAATGGATGGCATGTACCCACCCCATTCAGGTGACTATACATAGGCCTGGCCCAACCAGGCTGTTTAGAAATGTTTTATTCCAAGTTTGTAGGTGTTGAGCTTGTCGAGATGTCTGGATGCACACCTCAGTGGGTATTTAGAGTACAAAGTATCATTTCTTTGTGATGAAAAGGCAAAGCTATCTATATCAGCCCCAGGAAGAGCAAAACTATTACTTTTTATAACCTGAATCAAGTCAGTGACTGGTATCTAAAAACGCAAATACTGTACTCTGTACAACATCTCACGAGCCTCTAAACATCCATTAAAAGCAAAGGCTATAATAATACCTGCAAAAATACACGCCTTATTACTAATACCTCTAATGAGAAACCCAACTTTGACCCTCTCCTCACAGTAAGGCTGTGAAGTCTACGATTCCTCTGTGTCTTAAAAAGGTTTCCACCTAATGTCCCTTAAGTCTCAAAGGAGTTCTACAGCAATTTTAGAAATTCTGGTCAATTCCTCTCAGTAACTAGATTACAAGATCTACTACTAGTGCAGACTTAATGAGGAAAACAGTTTATACAAATAGATGAATGTTGCTTACAGTCTGTGGACAAAACCTGTTATTAAAACCAGAGCTGATCCAACACATAAAATCAATGACCCCACTTCAGGGATTATTTTGGAAAGCCAATCAAACCTCTCCAAGTAAACTATCCAAATAACTACTATTGCTGTTGCAAATCTGTTTCTGTTCACTTTATAACTTCACAAAATCTTTTTGAACATTGTATGTTTCTGCACCAAAATTTATTCATAGGAGCAAGGCACTCACATATGCCTGTTAAGACTGTATTTTTCTTCCTCTGTAACCCTTTATTTTTCCCATCCTCACAGAGTAGAATTAAACCAAACTTGTTTTTTTCTAACCTAAATTTAAAAAAAAATAAAAAAATAAATCCAAACCAAGAACCCACAAACACCCAAGTCAAACAAAACCAGCAGCCTTATTTCATACTTCTAAGGTAGAAAAAAATGCAAAACATAAAAAAACTAATTACACCATTCCAGGAGATTTAAAAAAAAAACCAAAAAGACAACCACCAACAAAACCCCCACAATGCCACAAAGGAGTTAGTTACTAGTCTGGGATCCAGCGATCTGTTCCCAACACTCTCTGGCTATTCCCAACAGGTGTTCTTGGGACATTCTGAACAAAATGTTGAATAAAAATATATCTTTAACAGTTTCAGCCCTGAAAAACTGCCCTCTGCTGAGTAACTGTCAGAGAGACTGTCAGCAACATTCCACAAGCAGCAGAACAAACATTAAGACAAGAATTTTCAGCTTAGTTTTGGGGTCCAAGAGTACTTAATGTTTCTAGCAGAAGAGGTTTCTCAATTCAACACATCATGACACTGATATCTGAATCACAGATTCAGTGTCACAGCTGACAATCTGGTATCCTATGTACATTCCCCAGAGTTATGAAGGAGAGCAAACTCATTTGTGTTGAGCTAAGAGCCAAAAAGTTACTTTTAAGACTTCAGTATGCTAATATAGCAATATTGAAATAAATTCAGTTTGGCATCTTCTTCCAAGATCTCAGTTCCTTCTTGTAGTGCAAATTTCTCAGACATTTGTTTGTTTGTGATGGACTTCTTTTAGCCTGGTAGAGAATGACATTTTCCCTGAAATCTATTTTACCAAGTGTCCTGTCAAAGCCCTTTATTTGTACTGGTGCGACCTCCTGCACATGATCTATCCCAAACAAATTTGCATATGGAGGTTTTTCATTGATTTACTTACTTTATTATCATCTACAGAGCATCAATTACTGTTTTAGGAAGGTTTAGAAAGACTATTCGGGAACTGCATCCATCAGCTCACATTTTTCTGCAGAGAAGTATTTTACCATTTTCAAACCTTGCTCTTTTCAAGCTTTTTCTCCCCAGCGCAAATGCTAAAGAGATCACAGCTCCTTGCTTTACCAGCACACCAAGATGTACTGCCACTACCAGTATTCACAGTTCCCAGCAAAGATAATGGCCAGACTGTAGTTATTGTAAAGTGTGTAAATATAAGACTTTTGGAGTAAGTTCTTCTCCAAGGTTCTACTATAATTTTCTTTTCAACTTTCTCAGCTACTTCCTACTTTTTTGGTAGACATTTGCTAAGGTAAAAATTATTCTATTTTTTCTGCACAGTTTTCATTCCTGATCATATGATTAGGTGAGTTCTACTTGGCTGAATTCATATTTCATAGGTAAACTAATTTCTTGAATATGCCATAAACTGTCATTCTTTCAGCCACATTTTGGCTGGAAGTACATCAACACAGCATATAATCAGGTATCTCATTGGTGAATAGAATATGAAAGTGGGACTTGCTGTGACATTAGTGTAAGTCCTTTAGCCCCTCTAACTAAAGCACTTTAAACACTGCACGTCCCAATTATGGCCTAGTCTTTCTAACGTGAGCTGACAACTTTATGCATTTCCCGTCTGTGGTAGGTTGACCCCAGCAAGCAGCTAAGCCCCCACCCAGCTACTCGCTCACTCCCCACTTCCAAATCTCCCCTTTGCCATTCCAAACCAGACTAAGGAGGCCTTAGAAGGGGAGCGTCTTCCTGTTTCACATTAAGATGTTGAGGTAATACTCGTACTACATGGGAACAGCTTTTATTGGTCCTACATGTTTCTTTACAGCAGAGAGTAAAGAGAACAGACTACCAGGCTATGATTATGGTTTCAATGATCAGCCCTCTCAAACAAAAGTAATTAGAGTCCTAAAATTTTGATCATCAATATATTTCTTTCACTTTTTTCTTGAGTTTGAGATTAATACACTACTTTATAAACATCTTTTTGGAGGAAGTGGGGATGCAAAATCTTTCATTAAGTTGTCAGCTTTATACTAATTAAGAAAGAGCATTTTAATATTACATTTAGACTATGAAATTAATAAAATAATTGTTCCATCTTGTCTCACTGTCAAGTTCTCAGTCCCTACTACTAAAAAAACAACACAAAATTCATTTTCTACTGATTAATAATTGCAGAGAATGATAAATCCTGTGGTATCAGATGCTATGTGTGGCCATGACACAGAAAAATACACTTGAAAGACTTTCATAAAAAAAACCCTCTTAGTTAATCCTGTAAGGAAGATGCTTGGATATGACAAAGACATTCCAATATAAATAAGTAAAATACAAACAGACCCGTTTTCTTCTCACCTTCACAGCCTTCACAGCTCTCTGACTGAAAAGTTGTTTTCTTGGTACATACAAAAGTTGACACAACGTTTTTAAAACTGCATCCTTTGAAAATATAACAATAAACAATGCTGGATAATACCATAAGCTTTAAATGTTCTCGGCCAAGTTTTTGAATTAACACCTGAGATACCTGAAGCACAAGAATAAAACCAATGAACTGCAAATCATTTTAACAGGAGGACCTGATTTAAAAAAAAAAATAAATTAAATAATCTTGGACCTGTACTGTGCATACCACCTAATTTCTTTGTATCTGTGTGTGTTTTCTGAAAAAAAAGTAACAGTGACATTAAATAAACTCTATTTTAAAGTCCCAAATTGAAACAGCAACGCTTTTGATAATACTTCACCAGCACACATAAAAAACCCAGACACTTTTTTTTTTCAGCCTTCTCCTCTGCTTGGACCCTTACAAATAATTTAGTCACTGCTGCTGGCACTGAAGCAAGTTTCTGGTTGTGGCAGCTTTTGCCCTAGTCCACTTGGAGTGGAGCTGGGTTTGAAGGGAGCCGCTAATAGAAGAGAAGACTGGGAAAGACTGCCAGTCAGAGATAACTGTAAGCTACAAGCAAGAATCAGGAGCAGAAGAGCCAAAGAATGAGGGCACCCACAACAGGCATGAAGACAGCACAAGGGAGATGTTAGTTTCTGAATTATAGAGGCAAGATGTCACAGTTAAGTGACATTACCCACTCAGTTGTGACTGGTGGTCCTCTTTTGCACAACCCATGGCAAAATTTAGTTTACGTCCTAGCCTCTCTTGGGGGGATTTAGCTGCCCTTTATGGTTTGCTTCTTCCCAATGGCCCGAGATACGATGCTGTTGTGTGATCATCTTCTAGTGAGGTAGCTACTTTGCGCGTATTCTTTTTTATCTGTAAGATAAAACCTTTAATTACTTGTATTACACAGAAAAAGTAATTATGTATAAGTTTTGTTTTGCTTTTAAAATCCACCATAGGTTTTTTTACTGTAATCACTCGTGTCCTCATTCTGATTGGCCTTCATTTGAACAGAATATGTCGTTCTTTGGTTGTTAATTAAGTTCACCCAAACAGATCTTGGAAATTGGTTTTGATTTTAGTAAAACTCACAAGAGTGAGTTTAAAAAGCCTTTCTGGAGGAGTGAACAGAATTGGAGAAAGAAAATTCTCCAGTCTTTAATTATACAGAATGTCTCAAAATAAACACCAAAAGATTTCTACTCAGTCAATAAAATTCTGTTTTCAGTTAGCAACAAATTTATCATTATAATTATGACAAATCTCAGATGAGTTCACCGGCATATTTTAAAAATCCCTGTAAGCAATGTCAAGGTCTACTGCTGGGTGCTGCTTCACCCATGCCCATGCAGGTGTTACCAACCTACCACAGTAGCAGCCACAGCCAACATGCAGGATCTGAATTCACATTCTCAAAGCAATAACTCACATATAATGAGGGATGATCAGAAGATGCTAACCACAGGAACTGTGAAAGAGTGGGATTTCTTCATCCCACACACAACACTAGGTCTCAGAAAATTCAAATCTTCCTTTTGAAATGTTGCTAGCACTTTCCCTCATAGAAGAGAACGGTGAGATCCCAAGCACAAAGCGCAGTGAGGGATTTTTGCTGAAGACTGCACCAGGATAGCACTCCCACAGCAGAAATGGTCAAAGAGTCTGCCTGCATGCAATATCCAGGACTTTGACAAAGGATGCTAACTTCAAAATCAGGGAACATGATACTTTCGGTTCATACTTTCGCAGTAAATAAAGTGACAAGAATCTCAGCAAAGAAACACAGCCCATCCACAGCGAAGTAGAATATTAAACATGCAGCACTTAACTTTAACTGCCAATACATTGTTTTTAAACACTTTTATACTTGCTGATGTATACATTTAAACACAAGGAATAGGAAAAAAAACCCAAAACCTGATTATCTGCATGACATAATATATTCAAGAACATTCATTTCTTTTGCTTATAACTGAACCATGGAGGTAATAACTTCAAGATAGAAGATACGGAGGCTCTGGGATTTCTAACTCTATCCATTCGAGAAAATGATTCAGGAGAATTTTACTTTCCACCTCGTTGTTCTTACCCACTAGAACAGTAGCTGAAAACCAATTCTGCCAGCTAGTTGGGATCATTGCTCCCAACTTTGATTATTGGATATTCCCCAGAGCCAAACAAGCTCTAACAAAACTCCATCCTTGTAGTGAAGTTAACTTTAAGTATTGGTTTTTTTCATCTAAAGCATTCAATTGCTTATAAAAATATTATAAGTATCTTTCACATTTGGATTAAGAATGTGGAAAAACATATTCCTTTTATGATCAAATTCAACTCACAGGAACAATTATTATTATAAATTACATCTTTAAATATCATCTTAAATACAAAATTATTCACAACCGAATTGATAAGCATCCACACTGGGATCAATTCTTTTCCTTGATACTGTCTATTTGAATGTAAACATCAGTCTAACTAAAACATTATGACTGTTCTCTGTATAACAGTCATTTCACAGAATTTTCTGTCATAAATACATTTGGATGAGCTTTTCTGGTTTTTAAAAACTTGTTCGCATATCAATAAAGTAATTTGCATTCTATTTAATAAATACTAAATATCTGGGTTTTCACTGATGTGTAAACTGGATATTCTAAATAACTAAGTTTTCTTATGACTGAGTGGTACTTACATGGTCTGGAAAGTCAGCCTTCAATTCAGCAATGCTTTTACACCAATATGCTGCTGTTTTCTCACTGATCAGTTCAATGTTTAGAAAAGAGCCTTGTCCTGGGCCATACAAAGGACCTGAAGTAGTTCCACGCACAATCCTTGGAGAAACATTGGTCACGATATCCTGCAAAACAGCAAATATTTTCAGACAGATTTTGCAAAGTGAGGCATATATCAATAATGTATACGATATATTATAAACTTAAATATACCAGGTGTTTTAAAAGTCTACCACTGATATGAGTAAAAGCTACAACTATAGGGAAGTTCTCTAAACTAGAGGATTCTCTAATCAGATTCTTTAGATCAGAGGAAAAAAATGTTTGCTGTGTGTGTGAAATGGTATGATAACTACCAAGAAAATGCCAATATGAGGCACTTATAAACTGCCATACAAACTATCATTCAAATAATGCTTCTCTGTTGGGCAGAGGGCATACAAGACTTTGTGTAGAAACCTGTGTAGGCCTCAGTCATGTCCCAGCATACATGTGAACTATCCTCCCCAAAGATGATCAAAGTCCAAGTCCTACACTCACAGGTGAAACACAAAGAGGTGCTGCTCACCAGCCTCTCTGCTGCAAAGGCACAGGCCAGGCATCAGCAAAAGTATACCACCACATCAAACTTCACAAATAAACCATATGATTAAAAGATCAAAAATCAAAAAATAAAACAAAAAATAGTGAACAAGAAGATTAATACTGTAAAGCATGACATTTCTGAAGGCCATGGTGAGGCTAAGAAACAATTTTGAAACATACAGTAAACATAAAAAATGTTGACTTGTTTAGTAGTCCTAATTAAGCTGCAATGTCGCCAGATCTATATTAACAAGGAACCGTAAATTCTGACATTATTTAAAACTAAAGAGAAACATAGATGGCAAAATGTTCTTTTTGCCAATTTCCAATTTAAAATAATTTTGAGTAAAGGTCATTTATTTACAAATGTATCAGACTTATTTGTTTAAGTACTCCTCCTCACTATCTTGTCATTTTTAGTGAGATAACATGAACCCCCATTAGTATATAGCAATTAAGGTCAATTTACATATTTTAATTAAGAACCATCCCATATAAAACAATTAGGGTAATAGGCACACTAACTGGATTTCATAACATTTGGACGTTTTTCCAGCTAGATAGACAGGAAACCTTAATTAGCATTAATTAGCACTGATCTGCATATGTTTGATAAGGCATACCCTTGCCACAAAAGATTATTTATTCCTGAATCTGCCAAATGCCGCAGTTACAGAGGATAAAGGGACTTTTCTTCACATTGTATGTAAATTTGAGGCAATCTTAATTTGCTTATAAAGTTGGGTTAGTTATTGTACAGTAAATACGCACTAATATTTTATATTGCTAGCTAATTATATGTCCATTTACCTATGTAAAAACCATACAAAGTAATCTCCTGAGTTCATCAATTTTCAGACCAAGTAAGTCTGAAACACGGACATCACACTAATCCCCAATTTTCCTGCTATAGTATTTTCCCTTCATCACAGAGATTTTACCTCCCTCTCAACAGTTAAGTTATATTTTCAGAAAACAATAATTCAGAACTTTCTGAATTTATGCAAAGCAAAACTATACAGCAAAGTACACTTCCCTCAGTTCCAAAATAAATCACAAAACTTGCAGTTTATGCAGAACCATTTACATCAGTTTGCTCAACATTATCCTCTTGAGCATTTCACTCTTTTTAAATTGCCTCAGAGGAGCTTGTCGTTTCACTTCATCCTAGAAAGCCATTCATGCACACTGACCATCACTCCATATGAGAAAATACACAAAGCCAAGGACTGAATTACTGGCAATCTGAACTGAGTCCTTCAAACACAGGGTGCACACAGTGCAGTCATTACCTTGACCATCCTGCAAAGCAATCATAAGCTGCCTTTTCCCATGCTCCAAAGCAGTCAGAAGCAATGTAACTACAGTAGTATGGCACTAAGCCTGAGCTAACAGCCTGTCCGTTGGTGGGAATTATTACTTTTGGGTTTAGTGCAAATTATGATAATGCACATGGGTCTGAATTTCCTTTTGTGGCTTGCTTCTGTATATGTGTTTGCCAGATAACGCTTGGAGCCATTGATGGTACCATTTTTTATCTTATTATGTACAAGTCTTGGTGTTCTCCCAGTCACTTTCATTTTACTACAGGTAAGAATTCAAAGACTGAGATATTATAGCCTAGATTATACCTCTTGTGGGCCACTCACAAAGCTTCCTTGCAAACACTTTGAAGTTTTTCTATCTGCTTTGGGTCCCCAGGCAAAGTCTTCTATCTTCTAAGAACAGAGATGTCTGCTTAGACACTGTGATTGTTACTGGATTCCCAATGGCTTTGACTCACTCTTTCTCAGAGCTAAGTCACAGTCAACACCTGAGTGACAATTTATCTCTCCAGAATCCCACAAAGCTGAATCAGGTAACGCCCGGACTTTGCAAACTATCTCAAAAGCAGTCATTCTTCACTTTAATGACCACAAGAGACATATGAAATAGTAAACACACGTACATCTCTCTGCCTACATTTCCTCACTGCTGAATTTTCCTTGAGATTTTGTGAGATCCCCTATGTTGCTCAGAGACTTTCCTCTCCTGTTCCCCACCTGCAGACAGCTGCTTCTTTGAACGGCAGATTCCACTGCCTCCCTACTGCCACTGCGTCACAAGACCCCTCTGGTGTGTCTGTGCACCGCTTTATCTTTCCTGACCAAGCTGTTTCTGCTTCCAAAAATCCTTTCTGGCTTTGAAGTCCAAACATTACTACCTGGCTGCTTTGTCTTGGTTTCTCCCAGGAGGGATATGCTGTCCTTATTTAAGATCCTGTTCCTCAATTGCCACTCCTAGTTAAGAGTAAACTAGATGGAGAGAGTCTGTAATGACTGACACGCTGGCACTCCTCCTGTCTCCTGTTAGCACATGACAGCCCCAGACACAGCGAGACTCGCAGTTCATAGAAACAAAATGGAATTTATAACTTACGTGATGATTCAAGGAATCTGTCTATGCACGTACAGAATAAAATCACACAAGTGACAGAAAATTGTCTTTTTGAGATGAGTGCAAAATACCTACACAGAACTTGTCTTAGCAACTTCTTTGTCTTCTGTCTCCTGCCACAGTTATAAAAGCTGAACAGGGAGAGAGTTAGGCAAAGGATTGGCCTGGCTGAGCCAACTTCATGGCCTTTCTTAGGAGTGAATTTTACATAATACCACAGTTTGTTTCACTAAGACAGGAAATTCTGGTGACTGATCTGTTGCTACTGCTGTCTCCAAAACCAGCAGGTAAGGGCAGAGCACCTGAAATACCTCTCATGCTCCAGGTCCAGGGGGTTTGTGACAGACCATCTTCTGGTGTTTTAATTGAACACTGACTTGCTCTGTTTGTAGGAACTGTGAGGCAAAATGTTGGCACTGATAATTCCTTTTCTTTTCTGAAACCCCAGTTTTAACTTTTATCCCAGATATGCACACAACCCTTTTATTGTTAATAAAAATTACTGTATGCATAAAAAGCCACAACAGAACTGGAGCAAGAAACCTGACAGGAAGTACTTTGAGGTTTGAACCTAGAAACTTTATTGATTCTAGACAAAGCTGACTGCTACAGAGATGACTTGAGCAATGAGTTGGTCTGGTTTCCACATGCAGTTGAAAGTAGAGGTCCACGTACAGGAACAGAAGAATGTCTCCAATGCAAATGACGTGTATAACCTCCCCAGGCAATGGAGGCAATGAATAGTCCTTGTGAAAAACAGCACAACACGTTCATGTACTCTGAAGACCAAGGATAGAAGACTTTCAATAAAGAGCAACTAGAGGAAAACAAAGCTTATATGTTTTGACACAAAAAGACAAAGGTATGGCGAGGGGGAAATACTAAAAAAATCCTTGGCAAAGATAATAGAAAAGACCATATAAAATTCCTTTCTTTTGTGGGGAACTATAGCAAAGTAATGTAGACTTGGGGATCAGGGGAACTGTATTCAGTACCAGATTACAACCTGGTTTGGGGGAGTTCATGTAAGTGAAGAGAAACATTGACAGTAAATAGAATCAAGGAACAACTGTGGATCATTAATATTTCAATTGCTGAATTTCTTCCAGTGTATCAGAAGCTCATTCATTTCTCCAGGAAAGCACACCAGAAACAACCACACTAACCCTTCAAGTATCGTTAGCTCAAGACATCACCAAGGAAAGTGGTGTTACATAGATATATGCATCACTATTGTGCAGCTTTTGGATTACCTTCTTCTGACTATGACCAATTCTAGTATTCTAGTAACTTGAGACAGAGTTAATTTGCATTACACATATATTTCTTTTCCTGTTGATTAATTAACACACTGAAAAGATGACCCAGGGCATTGATCAGGCCCCATTTGCTCTAATAATCTCTGAACTCCGCAATCAGATCATTGAATTCTAAACTACTTAAGCCTAATGGGCTGGGAGATTTGAGAAAACATTTTAAAGATAAAGCCCAGACTCTCGGCAGCTTTTAGTCAGATAAATTTAAATAAAAGTATATATCAATACATCAGTCCATACATTACTAGTTATTTTGAATTTTTTTTTGCTTTGTACTGTCCATATTTGCAGTTAATAATTGCCACAGATTTTTGTATTTTAAAAATACAACTATGCTGCCTAAAATGAGTAATAAAAGCATGCTTGGCCAGCAGGGACATTTCGAGTTTTAAGAGATCTGAAGGGTTGTTGGGTACAGTGTTAGATCATGCAATAAGTACAGTCATTGTGTGTTTCTCCTAAACTAATCACCAGAAAAATAATTCACATTGTGAATGTTAATGCTGTCTGTCATCTGAAGGCATGGAAGTTAATGACACGTAGAAATTAATCAAGTCATTCACCTCTCACTCAGAATTATTGTTTTAGGGGAACCAAGAAGACAGTTCTTCATTAACTGAGTTCACTTTTTATTTCATAATCATCTTCTAGAAACTAAAAAAAACAAAAAACCAAAATCTGAAATCTGGAGTAAAATGTGTAAATAGATCACTTGCAGAAAAGCAGTCTCCCAAAAGGTATACCACCTCATGCCTATTCCATTGATGCAGATATATTAGGCAAAGATAATAAAAGATACATAATACTATAAAAAGAACCAAAAGGATAAATCTGTGATTTTTCATATCAAAGCTCTGATGTGTTTCTATTGATTTACAGAGCTCAAAATGTTCTTTTTCTATCCATTTTTTTTCCCAAAATATTACAGTTAGTAATATGTTAATGAACACTGGAAATAGCAAGGTTGCTGTGGGGAAAAGACTGGGGGCAAAATAACAGGAAACTGAAGTTACAAAAATTCCAGTCAGCATACATGCTAAGAGGGGAATGAAATGGACGATGGGGCAGAGTAGAAAGTTACAGACACAGCTGTAACAGTATGGAAAATTATAGACAGAAAATGTGGTTGCTACTCCCTGGATGGAATGTGGTCAACAAGCCTGACTTCCCACACACAATACATGCTGAGGGGGACTAAATGAATGGTGGAGTGGATGGAGACACTGCAGCCAGGCTCTGTTGAAATCCTTGCAAGAGGAGGAATTTGTAGCTGATAAACCAAATAGCACCTGTCAGCCAGGGGAGAAAAAAGATGTCTTGCTATTGAACCTGCAACCATGGCAAGATCACAGATGTAATACTACTGCACACTCCACCCTAAAGGTTACCTCAGAGGTAATACTGATGCTACCCATCTCCAAGGTACGACCAGACCCCACTGAACATGATACATGACTAGAGTCACTCAAGCGCCGCCTAAATGTAAAAAATTATATAAAAGGGAGTTAAAACTGGGGAGAAGATAGGATCAGTCGACGGGACAGGTCTTCTACTCTACAGGGAAGCCTATTGGGTAAGAACTGTACTTTATGCATGCTGATTATCTCGAGCTAGCTTTTGTTAGGAATTAGAGCTTATCTGTATTTTGCTTTGAATACATTTTTGCAGCCAGATACTAACACCGAAAATATTTGAACTTTAACCTGTCACAATCTTCTATTGAATTAATAAAGGGTAAACTGTTAGTGTGAGTCCTTTGAGGGCAGCAGGTAAGACACATGACTGTGAAGACCTGGGAACAGGTCTCTCTCTTATGCTGTTGGCACGTGACTCTGAACATGTCAGTGGAACCACCCTCTGATACACTGGATTGCTCAGTGAAGGGTCTCCATAACAAGACGCTGAGAGACTGGTGAGGTACAAGGTTTGAGGAATTGGACTTTCTTAATTGCCTCAAAACATAAAGTACTATAACAAACTGTGCAAAGAAGCCAGGAGAGTGAAGATAGAGGCCAAGGGGAGGAGGCCATAGCCCAGAAACTGTTAACTTTGTGGAAGCCAGGGGGGGATTCTCTGGTTCTGTGATACATCCCTGGGTGTGCGATGTTTACCTCCTATGGGTTAGGCCATGTCAAAAGAGACCTCTGTGCACACACCCAATACCACCCTAGAGAAGGCCTCACTTTTGGCAGGGATACTTCTGAAGCACAACCTAAATGAGTATACAAAACCCATCACCTCTAGCCTCTGAAACACAGCATGACTGTGCAGAAACAGCACCCTCCACACATACGGGGGAGGCACCAGGAGGGTTTCTGAGGGTATGTAATTCCATTGAACTTTATGTTTCATGGGCATCTTTTCCCCATCACTCCCTGACAGACCAAGATGCCAGTGACACCAGTGCCAACCATCAAGTCCATCGGAGACCTCTGAGTGGTGACTAAATTTTCATATTCCTCCCTCCCTTCCTTCCTTTTCCCTTATGCTTGTCTCTTTCTTTCTCTTTTCTTCCATGATATCTTTATGCTTTTCTATTGCTATATTACTAGAGATAATAAAACCCAAAATGGCTACATATACGTTCTGCTTCGCAATCAAATTGTTCTAAAACAAATCATATATATGTAAACACTGATCATCTAATGTCAATTTATTTTAATTCACCCCAAGGCACTTATTAGCAAAACCCAAAAGTTCCTCTGCCTTGCAGGGCAGGCTATAAAACAAGGATATTTGCTTTCCTGGGACGCTGACAGATGAATCAAACACATAAGACTTAAGAAAATCACTCCTTTGACATGACAGTTGTTTAGGAGACCACGTGGGCATCTATATTTTGGATATAGAAAGGAAAGAAATTGACTGTAGCTGTAATTAATACATTAACCAGTTGTACAACTATTCACTCCTGAAGTACAGGTGTTCTGCAATGTAAATATCTGCAGCACAAGTAAGGTTTCAAATAAGATTTTGGGATTTTAAAAATACATTTAATCAGGATAAAACAAGTGTAAACATGAGTTTTCCTCCCTCTGAGAGGGGCTTCTAAGAGACACAGAGAACTTGTCTTGCAGTGTTTGCCCACAAAGTTAGTGAAAGTCACTTCATACTTCAAATTAAGCTTTTCTCATCTTTAACTTATGAAAGCAGATAGGAATTAGTGACCATTGTCAGTTTCTTTTCATTATTATGAGAAAAAAAGATTAAACACAATGAGGAGATTACTACTTCTAAGAAAGTTAATTTACTTGACCTTTCTTTCTTCTAGGGAGGGAGGGCATTATACTTGCCAAGTGGACTATGTGTCTGCACATTCTTGGGGTTGCTGCTCACTAAACGTCAATGTGAACACCAAAGCTGCCACACTGGCCTCCTTGTGAAGGAAAGATCTAAATAAATACCTTATTATGGCAATTTTAGTCAAGTATGTCAAAACAGCATATTTAAAATTAGTAGACAATAAACTGCAATGTAAAAAACCAGACCAGTGTAAGTTTCTACTTTACTATATTCAACATATCACCCTCTGTAATTGAGTAAGAAGGCACAGTTGCTGAAAAATGCAGTTACTTAAAGAAATTATGATGGGCCTTTCTCCACAGATTTTAAAAAATATATTGCAAAGACTGTATAGATTTCAAAATCTACCATGTGTGAAATGTTTTTAGAGCTTGTTTTCCAATGCTTTAATAAACCCCCCAACATCAAGATTGTTTTCCCTGCAGTCTTAACTAATTACAGTAGAACTTTATTTCAATTTCACCTATTTAAAAATATGGAGAAGGAGACATTGCCTTTTTCTGCCTAATATCGCAGTAATTAAAGCATTCTGGAAATCTGGCTCACTGCTGTTTGCGCACCCTCATAGATATGAATGGCATCACAGACTTATGTCCTTGTAATTCCCTGCCAACTCTCACTCAAGGTCTTGTGATGATTTGCCTCTTCTGTGACTCAGCTGTCTAGCCAGACTGTATCTAGTATCACCCCTTCTGGAGTTTTAACCATCCACAAAAGGCAAGTGAAACATAAAGCAACAATACCACTGCACAACAGCACTGTTCCTGTACCTCCCTTCTGACTTGTTCCTTCCCTCCTCTCCTCCATCAGAACTGAGAGAGGCTACCTATCTGTAGGGTTTCTTTTATGAGGCCCAAAGCATCGACTTGCTCTCCTGAATTTCCTCAAGCTCAGTTTTGTTTTTTTTTCCAGCTGCACTGGAAGAAAAATGCACAGCAAGGACCTCTACAAACACAAAACCACTCCAACTGGTACAACGATGAAGCCCTTATGCGCTAGAGTAGGATTTTTACAACACATAGCAAGACTTACTGGGTCACGGAGCAAGGCAAGTAAATCTGCTTATGAATTCTGCCCAAGGAGGTTTGATGTAGCCACTGGCACCTTCCAGTGCCCAAGCCACTATGTTGCACACAATGCTGCCAGTTGAATTTGCAACACTTGCATTTTATTTTAGTGAGGGAATAGGCCAGACTTTATTCTTCCCATATGAGTACAAAACCTCATCAAGGCACTTCCTCACTCTCTACTTCGCTTTCCCTCGGTGCATACAGAGGCATTTTTTTAAAAATTACAACCACTTTGACAGAAAAACCTATCTCAGAACATCCCACCATGCAGAAACTGCTCTAATCTCTTCACCATCAGATATGAAATGTAGTACCATAAAGACACCTCCTCTTTTTCATTTCTTTTGTGAATGAAGTCTACACCTAGCCCTCTCGTTCCTCCTCATTGCTTTCCTTCTCTTGAAGTCAGATGGCATATAATGATAAAATGATGTAATATAATTATTTTCAAGTTCCTTCACTAAAACAGGAACTGAATTAAAGAATATATTATTTCCTCAGCCTTCCAGCATTGTTCTGATCTCTCCACCAGTACAGGAAACATCTTGAAAAAAAACCTTGCTGTAACTTGCAAATTGTGCTTCTTCAGCTTTTACATACGAGAGCTAGTATGCTATAGAGAGGAAAAAGGATACCTTAAAAATATTCTTATATGTATTTTGATTTCTGTTTGTCCTCTGTTTGCAAAGATGAAAGTACCCAAATCTTTACTTATCTTATATTCCAGAAGTCTGGAGTACAAACAGTGCTTGTAAATCATCTTTAACATTCTACTCTACTGCTTGACTCAATAAGCTGAGTTATGCAAACTGTGTTTTTTAAAAAATAGAACATTGCCTCATAAATGCTTTTACAACATTAAACTATCACATTTGTGTTTATTAAACCAATTTAACACCACAGCTTCAGCAAGTAAGCTGGCTTTCTAAATCACTAAGTTAGCACAGAAGACTGCAGCCCCATAAGGGAAAAAGCAATGTGTCAGGACTTTGGAGAAAAACTGCTGAACCACTCGCGTGAAAGACAAATGACATGTTAGAGGTTTAGTTACCATATATTTGATGTTTTTCTATACTGTCTCATTAGTACTTTAATATTTAACCATGAGAATGCATGAGAAACTTTGAAATTTACCAACATTAAACTTAAATTCTACCTAAGCTTTTATCTCTGCTGCTTGCTCAGCACACCACCTTTCTTTTACTAAAGCAATTTTCAGACAGCAGGCCATCAGTACTGATGACCTGTGATGAAGACAGAAAAATTCCAAGATCTTTAGATAATTTTACTAGATTAGTCTGTCAAAAAAAAATAAAAATTACTCTCTTTACCTTAGAATAATTGTGTAACAATCCCATCTCCACTGCAAGTCAAATAGCAATGGTTTGCTGCCTTTGCTTAAAACAACAGCTGTCCCCCAATCTTTGTAAATTCATACATAAAAATTTGTCCAGAACTCCCAATATTATAAACCAAAGCTCTCTAAATAAATCAGGAGTTTCAAACACAATACAAATTATAAGTAAAAGCAGAAAAGATCAGAATGGTAACTATAATGTTTATGCTGAATCTACAAATATTTTCTAGCTGAGTTATATATTTCACATGAAAATGAAGTTCTGATCTTTGTTTACAATTATGTTCGCTCGAGCGGT